>PVLA01012889.1:0-40807 GCA_004027455.1 Hydrochoerus hydrochaeris | reverse complement strand
AATTCTGGGATTAAGATACACCTTACCTTTCCCTTATCATCAAAATGGCTTCAGCTATTCTCGGCCTCTTCTGTTTTCATATGTTTTAGGATTGCTTTCTCCAGTTCTGTAGAAAATGTTATTGACATTATGATTATTATTGTGTTAAATCTATACAACAGTTGTGGAAATATGGCCATTTTTACTATATTGATTCTGCTTATTGAGAAACACTTTGTCTTTGTTTTCTGATGTTCTATTCAATCTTCTTTTTCAGAGTATTACAGCTTTTGGTGTAGATGTCTTTCACTTTGGTGGTCATAGTAATTCCTAAATAATTCATTTTTCTTGACGCAGTTGTGAAAGATACTATTTCCCTAATTTCTCTCTCAGTGAGGTTGTTGTTGGTGTACAGGAATGCTATTGATTTTTTGAGTGTTCACTTTCTATTCTGTTACACTATTGATTATTAGTTTTAGGAGTTTTTTCATGGAATTTTTGAGGACTTCTATGTAGAGGAATATGTCATCTGCAAATAATGATAATTTTGCTTCTTCTTTCATTATTCATGTCCCTTTTGGTTTTTTTTTGTCTTGTGTAATTGCTCTAGATAATATTTCAAGAACCATATTGAACAGAATTAGTGAGAGTAGTGAACAGAATTAGTGTTATTGTTTATATTATCTAGAGTCAGTCATTACAGAACACCTTCAGGTCTCTAAAATAGAGCCATATAATAAAAATTTCAATGGTCCAATGATAAAAGAAGATAGATATCTTTATTTACTATATTCATTCACTGTTGTTATAACTAAAAGAAGAGGACATTAGACTTTTTATTAGCAGAACGGAGGAAAAACTTTTTACTCTAAATGCAACTTATTATACATTTGTATAAACACCTCAAAGTAAATAAAGGTTAATACTGAAGATAAAAGCTTATGCCAAATGCTACTACTGTCTTCTACCAGGTTCAAAACCATTGTTCTTCAATGCTTTTTAGTTTCTGCCTGCTGGTGATTTAATATAGTTATTAAGTTTTAAGTATCAATAATTTGTTAATATCTTTGTAGTGTACTGCAGACTTTTATTATCATAAAAGATGATAGTTCTTCAAAAATAAACCTCATTATTTGTATGTCTCCTTCAAATTATTCAGTAAAATTTTTGATCCCTAGCTACATAAGTTCAATGCCCTCCTCAACGTAAAACAGTTACCTTCAACCCCTTAAAACTAAGAGATCAAAAATAAGAAATCAATAAAAGCTCTCAGGGGGAGAAACTAAGTAAGATATAAAAAAAATTATAAAAAAGGAAAGAAGATAAGGAAATCAAGATTTCAAAAATGCACTTTTGAGAAAAATGCAATTTTAGAACATGAAAGATACTCAAAAACTTTTTCCTTCCCAGAAAACTAATTCAAAAATATTTCTAATGGTCTTATAAACACAAAAACCGCTATCCTCATTAGGATTCCCTGTAAATTTAGCTCTGGGACTTTTTTTTTTTACCTATGAATTATTCTTCCCCCATCTTCAAAAAAAAAAAACAACAATAGTAGTGGGGAACATATTTTGACTTTAAACATGGTTGGTTTTGCACCTGTGCTTTTAGAATGTCATTGGTATTATTCATTCAAATTGAGAGTTTTGCTTTGTTTTTACTTTAAAATAGGATACTCAATACTAAAAATTTGGAAAGTACAGCAATCAGCAATCTGCAACAAATGTAAGCCACATTGATTCTCCAACTCAAGGAATATGTTGATATTTTAGTTATCATCTTTCAAAATATTTTAATTCAGAAACTGTAATCCTCAAGTACAAGGCTGATTTAGATGAGAACTCCTTCATAGAAGCCTTCTGATCTACACCGTTCATGGACCTCACCTTTGAAGAAGAGATTCAAAAACACATGGAGCGACCTAGGAGCTCAGTGGAACAGGACTTGCTTTGTAAACACAAGGTTCTGAGTCCAGTCTCTGTACTAAAAATGAACCAACCAAACAAACAAACAAAAAAACCCACAAAAAACATAGAATAAAGACTGCAAGAAACATGCATTACAAGCACTTACTGCTGATAGGAAAAACCGAATTTGTGTGTGTGTGTATGTGTGTGCATGTGTGTGTGTGCGTGTGCCGTTAGGTTTGGCTGGAATTACCGAATGCAATTCATTTATTTGTTGCTCATAATAAAAATATTTAAAGAGTTATAGCAGCCAAAAATATTAAAGAATTGTACAATCTGTCAGATTATTCTCTTTGACTACTAGAATACTCAAAATTTATTTTATAACCAACTAATTAATAGCTAGCCTAAATTTAAACCTCATAGTATTTTTTAAATACAATTTTTCTCTTGAGTTCCCATTTAGCTGTCAACTTTACTTATATTTATGCCATATCTTTTATTATATTTTATATTTATATATATAGTATATATATAAATATATAAATATATTTATATATATATATTTTATATTTATGGCTTCTTTATTTCAAATTTTTCTTGGTTTTGAGAACTAAATGCAATGAAACACAAATTAAAATTAGAATAAAAAAACAGAAATAATCTAAATTTAGTATAACATGAAAATATAAAACCAGCTAACCCATTGTTGAGAGAATTTTGCCTGTTTCTTCTAAAGATTCAAATCCAAAAGTTAAAATTATAGTTCACTAATTTCAGTAACTTACACTCACAGTCCTTGTGCTTCTTGCTCTTTCTCAATGTCTTTCTCTTGAAAGTTTCTTCATCCATCTTCTTTCCACTGCTTCCCACACCTACACATGAGCTGATTCCTCTGGCCCATGCTTGGTTAGATGAGTTCTCTACAGTCATTCTGCCACACCACAAGGTGCGCTTTCTGTTTCTCTCATTCTGGACTCCGCCATTCCTTCTAGACCTTTCATCTGCTCTTGGTGATCACAGTGCTTCTTCTAGCACTGGCCTCCTCCTGCCCTCTCTGCCTCTATGGATCTGTCACTTCTGGGTTAATCAGCTACTTCTTTGGGTTTCCTATTTTAATTTCTGTACTCACTAAACCCTCTTTGTGCAGTGCTGTCCCACATGCATTCTGTGATAAAGACCAGAGCAAACTCCTTTATCATCCAGATTATATTTCCAAATGCCACACAGAAGATACACACATATATCTCAAATGATATAAAATATCAAAGAATAGTTTGTATTATCTCATGTCAAAGCAATGTATAGGACACTGTATTCTTGTGCTTTAATTTCAAAGATTCTCCTCTAGGACATTTAGATATGACTAGTCAATGAGGTAAGGGAAACATTGGTGTCAGGGGAGATAAATGCTATCCTGACTTCAGGCTTCTCAGTCTTCCTGATCCTCTCTTTAGCCAACCATGTGTTCTTTTACTCTTTGCCTTTTATCTCTTTCCTTGACAATTCTGTTCCTTTCAATGACTCCTTCTTTCTTGCAGTTATGCCTCAGGGAATGTCCCCAAACTTTCCCCAGACTCTACCATACTTATCAGAATTCCAAAATATCCCTTCTTTAGTTTTCAACTGGAAAGTGTGCTAAAAATATAAATAATTTACTTGAATAAATAACATATCATATGCCTCAGTGATGAATTTATAAAATCAATTTCTATAATATTACTTATAAAATCGATTTAAATTAAATAACTATCCAATCTATCAAGCATCATCAGCTTAGAAGGCACAGAATCATAGCCCTTTTTAAAATTTAAATGAAATTTACTGTTTTCACTGATATGTAAAAGCATAAACATTACACATATCTGATATTTTGCTATGTGCATAGGAGTGTGATCAACTTATATGATGAATGTTTAAATTAAAATGTCTATTGCAATAAAGGTACATTGTCATTAATCTCCCTCAAAATACTCTCCCTTACTTCTGACACACTCATCATTCTCAGTACATTTTAAAGGAGTTCTTTAAAAGTCTTCTTTTGTAAGTGTCTTTATGAGGTGTGTTCAAAAATACTTTGCTGTCCAATGCCCTCCAACAGAAAAGCAGATCCCAGATCATTCCTGTGTCTCCATGTCCATCTTTTCACAGGATCTGGTGACTGGGTACCTTCTGGCTCTTTTCAAAATGATCATGAAAGGTAAACATTTTGTATCTATGCAGAACATCAAGACAGCCAGGAAAGCACAATGAAAGACACTCACCAAAGAGGACTACCCAAGCTGCTTTAGAAAGGGACAAGAATGATGACATAAGTGTGTCTGAAGTGAAGGAGTGTGCATTGAGAGAGATTAATGGCATTGTGTCTTTTACAGTAATGAATTTGTAAATCTTTTATTTGTATGTGTACACAGTTTATGTACATTTTAAAGGAACACAGTAGTTCCTTTAAAATAATGTTGAGGAATGGTTACATGTACATATGTTTTGATTACTTTTCTCTGTTGCTGGGACAAAACACTCGACACCCAAAATGAAGGAAGGAAAGGTTTATTTAGCTTACAGTTTGTGGAGGTTTCAGTCTGTAATTAGTTGACTGGAAGGCAGGGTGGCCTGGCACTGAGGCAACACTTCAAAGTAGCAGCCAGAGCAAAAAGTGTGGAACAAGCCTCTTCTCCTCCCTTATATTGTATACAGGCATCACCACCCCTTCAATTTTTCATAACTTTGGCCTTCCTTATAAATTTCTTTTTTATTAAAGAAAAGAAACACACTGTCATAAAATAATAGAGCTCTGTAATTATTAATAAACATAAATAATTTATCTGCATGTTTCATTAAGTTGTTACATTTAGTTTACATACAAGGAAGGCATCGTATAAATACATTAATATATTTTAATAAGATGATAAATGTAATAAAAAGTCCTTAAGTTTACTTAATTTGGTGTTTTTACTTTTTTTTGGCTGTAGTATCTCTTAGTTGATTAATCCAGAATTAATCATTAATAAATAAAAGTTAAGAGGAAAGCTTGCCTAGGAAAAATGTGAGGAATGATACCTTGACACTGGAAAGGACTTGTAATAATCATATTCAAAACACAAAGCAGAAGTGACATTTCAGTGAGATAAAATTTGTTTTAGCTTACCAAAAGCCTCAGGGTAAGCCATTATTTATGTATTTTTTTGTAAATTATCTAAACCAAATAGAATTCAAAATTATTGCCACAGTAATTAAAATGTTTCAAGACACCAAATAGGGGATATAATGTTTCCATAAGATTTTATGGGTGGGCAGCTGATATTTTCCAATAATTCACCAGAAAAATATGTTCAGTTTTTCATGGTCAAGAAAAGGCCATTAAAAGAAAAAATATCAACTGCTCAATATTACATTTTAAAAAGTGAATGCATTTAACTGGCTAAAAAATAACAGTATGTATAAACTTTGTAAAAATTGTCAAAGCATTGTCCTTGATGATAGTTCAATATTTTTCTTTTTGATTGGTCAAAAATAGTATGCCAGGTTTATACAGTACTTTTCTTCAATGAAACCAAGAAACTTATCTTTCAAAAATTTGTCAATTTCCTCTTAATCTCTGTATGAATAAGAAGAGCTTACTCTTGCTAATAAACATAGTCAGCAGATATCTGAGAAAGTAAAAACGCTGCCTGTAACCCACATTCTCAAATCTCTACACTCTCCCTTCTTCCCTGGTGCACATCATGACAAGGGTTGGCCTTTCCTACACACTTCAATATCTCTAACCAGGCATAGTGAACTACTCAATGTCATGGCAAAGTGCTACAATCACGAAATATTTTAGCCTGTAGCTTTCCAGACCATGAAATCCAAAGAACATCATCTTGCCTAGGAACAATGTCAAGACAGAGCCGTTCTTTCATTCAGTCTTTTCCACCTATTGAGCTAACATCTACTGAGCCTTTCTTATGAATAAGAATCCACCTGAGCTGGGGATTTAGCTTAGCAGGCATAATAAGGGCCTGCCTTGCAAGTGCACGGTCTTGAGTTCGATCCCTGGTACAAAAAAAAAAAAAAAAAAATCCACCTGAGAAAATTGGTATGAATTAATTCCACATAATTATTTAACCAAAATAGTGAAAAAGATTCTGAAGTGGAAATAGTGTGCTATGAAAGCACAAAATGGATAATAAATCTAACTATAGAGACAGAAGTGGCTTTCTTAAAGCAATAGCATTGATCTGAGCTCTGAAATTGCAGCAAAAAAATTAACTAGGGGAAAACAGGAGGAAGAGCACTCCAGGAAGATGCTACAGTTGCTCTATGATTCTCATATGAAAATATGAATTATTAATTATATTAATTACTATTGTGTGGAGAACTAAGAATGTAATACTTTTAGAGGTTACACCACTTGGGGAGTTGAGTCCAATGTTTCCCTCCTGCAATAACCTATGTCCATCATCATGGTTCCCCCTGAATAAAGTCTGCCTTCTCATCTTAAAGAAAAGATAAGCTGTGTGAAAGTGCTTTGTGAATGATGAAACTATGCACAAAGGTTAGTGATTATTTCCCCTGCTACTGCTATAGTTGTTTATATTGATAGATTATCAGGGTTATATTTTTGTCTTCCTATTACTGGTAAACAGTATGCATTCTTCCCTACCATTTGGCTATATAATCAGCAAATGTTATTTGGAAAGTTATAATTTTCAGATTAGTTATATGCATAGAAATCCAGTCCTAATACAAATTTTAATACCACACCTAATTCCATATCTATCCCTGTAATGCCATTCTTTTGACATATCCTCTTACTCCCATTGGATTGGGCCAGATCTGTGACTGAAGAGTGTGTGTTCCTCTGTTAAATTTTTCCCCTGTTTGACCTTCGTGACATGTGTAAGGTTATGGGAATAGGAGATAGTTGGAAGATGAAGGCATTTATTAAAGAAAAATGTTAAACTTTTGCTTGTTTAATGCTACAGTTATCAATCCTTACTTTAAGTGTTAAATAAAGGATTTCTTATTTTTTGCAGAGAATATCTGAGGCTTTTCCAGATTTTTCTGTATTTCCCTCTGGATTTATACATGGAATTATTTTCTATTGTAATGTGGTCTTGCCTGCTAAATTCTCATAACTCCTCTCCACTCTGCATCCTGTCTTCACATCCACAAACAACTTCCTTTGACAGAGTTCTACTAATATATCTCAAAGGGCAATTTTCTACTGGCTTTACTTGACCCATGGAAGTTTGCATCCATTGTGTTGATATCAAAGTCAACTTCTTTGATCCTCCTACTTTCACCTACCTCAGACTAAAATTTCCCCAGATGTTGTAACATTCTTTAGGTTAATACACAGCCCCAAATGCTCTAAAGTTCAGCAAGGATAGCTATCAGGTTCTGCCCTAGATTCTCAATCTCCCAATCAAGTGTACAACAGAGGTTAAATAAAAAGAGACAATTGTATGATTTTTTAGGGCTCCAGGAGGGTCAAAACCCTTTAATTAAGCTCGCAACTCTGAGGGCTAAGACAAACACTTCTCTGGATCAGTTCATTTTTAATAGGTCCAACAATAAGGGGCAGAGAAACTGAGGAAAGCACGGGAAATGAGCAGAATCTTGGGATTCTTTTCAAAGACTTCTCCAAGTAGTAAATTATGCCAATTTAGGAGAACTGTTCTGCCCCCAGTATAATATTTATGGTAGGATTGAACTACAGGAGTGAAATTCCTCCAGCTGCAGTCTCTATCTTGTTAATTGGTGTTGGACCCAGGTGTCCACAGCTGTGGCCTTATCTTGCCCTTTGAGGTGTCTCTGGCCTCACAGGCCACTACAGGTCTCAGCCAGGATCAGTGATTCATAGAGGTTCACTTACTATGAATCAGCTCCCGTCGTCAGGCAAGGGGCTGAGTCTCACAGTCTCACAGATAAACATAGAAAGCCACTTAGTAAAATTTAAATCTTGCTCAGAGCTGCTTCATAGTGGTCTCCAACAGATAGTATAGAACAAGACCAAACTTTTATAGTTCAGTAAGTATTCACCTGGAGGATAAAAATTCTAGTCTCTTTATAAAAGAATAATGAAATACCATCATCCACAACAAGAACTCTCTCTTTAGAAAGTTCTTCATTTTGTCTTAAGGAAGGGAAGAATATGACATAGGGAATGATTTTTCCTCAAATTTTCTGTTACACAGGACTGAACATAAAATACTGTGTCAAAGTAGTGACCACAAAGCCATATATATTTAACAATATAGCACACAGAAATGTCTCTAAGGTATCATCCATCAAACTCACCCATCACCCATCAAGCTCAAATAGTCGCATCAACTGAAACCAACTAGAGGTTGATACAGAAATATAGGTCTCCTCCCCTTCTTCTGACTTGGAGCAACCTGAAATCCATCTCCAATCACTGAGCCTGAATCACCTTCTAAGTTCTCTTACAATCCTGAATCCTTTTTCATTCTACTTCATCCACAGAGGTGGAGCCCAAGAACATCGCTATCAACTTCCTATGTGCTAATCTCCATCTCCCAGTCTATATTCCAAGAGACATTAGATTTATCTATGAAGATCATGAATAAATAAACAATACTCATTATCTCTAGTTCCATAAACCATTCTACTGAAGGTTCTATTCCATGCAAAAAGACAAGAAAAATATTTTTGTAGAGTTGGAAAGGAATACATAAAACATTATTGTCACCCAACATAACTTACATAAAACATTCTAAGCAAACTACAAATAAATGATCAGAATCAATAAAAAATTTAGCAAGATTTTCATAAACTATCCTTCTACTACCTAGTAAGTTTTTTTTTATTTTTCAAAATTATATCATTTATTATAGCATAAAAATACCTATGAATAAATGTAATCATTTTTATTTTATTAGTACATTTCCTAGTACATTTCCTCTCCTCTGCTAATCTCCTCCTCACTCCATCTCTTAATCACCTTCCTATCTGCAAAGATTTATCTCCCTATTTCACATGGTCTATCATTTATTTTCTTCTTTCATTTATTTATACTTTGGATTTTTCATATAATACAACCTGTACAGTTTGAAGCTTATGAGTCTCATTTATTTCACTTAATATTATGCATTTAAGACAAATCGACTTTCAACAATGACTCAAATTTATCCATCTTTATGAAAGACTAATACTCCACTGGGTACAAATGCCACATTTTCTTTATCCATTCCTCTGTTGATGGATATATAGGCCACTTTCACAACTTAGCTATTGTGAATTATGCTGCTACTAACATAGTCATGCATGTAACAGTGTAATATGGTGTCTTTAACTCTTTGGGGAAGATACCTGGCAAAGGAATTTTTATTTTAAGTTTTTAAGAAATATCCATACTGATTTCCATAGTGGTTGTACTCATTTACATTCACAATGTAAAACAGTGGAGAGGGGTTACTTTTTTCCTATTGCCTTACCAGTATTTGTTTTTATTTGATTTCTTGGTGATTGCCATTCTCTCTGGAGTAAGATCCATCCTGTATTTATTAGGCATTTGTATTTCTTATTCTGAGACGTGTGTGTTCATTTCAGTTGCCCATTTTTTAGCTGGATCATTTATTCTAGAGGGATCTAAATCTTTTTAGTTCTTTGTATATTTTATATGTTAATCCTCTGCCTAAGGAATAGCTGGTAACTTTTTTCCCTTTGTATAGGTTGCCTCTTTACTATGTTAATTATTTCCTTTGCTATGGGGAAGCATTTCAATTTGATACAATATCATTTGGTGACTCTGTTACTTCTTTTGCAATTGGGCTTCTGTTCAGGAAGTTTTTGCTTATGCTATTACTTCAAGAGTTTACCTACTTTATCTTCTAGCAGATAATGTGTTTCTGTTTTAATATTTAGATCTTTGAACAATTTTGATTTTAGTTTAGTACGTGGTGAGGCATATGGATCTAGCTTTAATCTTCTGCCTATGGATAACTGTTTTTTCCAGCATCATTTCCTAGAGGCTATCTTCCTTCCAGTATATGTTTTTGGTCCCTTTGCAAAGATCAGGCCACTGAAAGAATATGACTGAGGTTGTGTCTGCACCCTCCATTCTATACCACTGATCTACATTTCTATTTTTGTGCCATGCTGTTTTTATCACTGTAACCGGATAACTTGAAATCTAGAATTGCGATTTCCTGCTTTGCTCTTATTACCTCGCATTGCTTTTGCTATTTTCCCAAACTGATCTATGGATTTAACCCAATCTCAATATAAGTCCAAACAAGCTTTTACAGAACTATAGAAAGCAATCCAAAGTTTGTATGGAACCAGAAGGGATACAAAATAGCAAAATCTAATCGTTATCAAAACATTCCCATAGAAAACTATAAAATATTTGGGAGAATAATTAACATCTTCCTGTATGTGAGCTTTAACCACCAGTGGCACATGAGTGATCTCATAGAAACATAATGCTTTTAAATCAGAACTGCTCAGATTATGACATACAGATTATGGCCCTATTGCCAATATGCTTATAGGAGACCCAAATAAACAAAGGAGAAACCACAGTTGTAGAATGTAAGACTCAGTATTTTACAGAGATATCAATTCTTCTCAAATTAATTTCTAGATTCAATATAATCCAAATTTTACCATTGAGTAATTTCTATCAAAAAGCTATAAAATAACCCATTCTGTGGGTCAGTGTTATGTAACAGTAATCATTTATTTTTCTCTCATAGATCTGTGGTTTACTGTTGGATCTAGGTAATGCTCAGCTAGAAAGCTTCAAGTTACTCATTGTTTATGTCACAATTCTCCAGAATTGATATATTTCCAAATTTTCATTGTTCAGATTTTCTACTTTCAAAAGTATGTATATCTGTATGGGGCTATATTTTTGTTCTGGATTGTTCTTGTATATTTTTCAAATGAACATTTTAGAAGAAAAAGTTTGCCCTGTAAGAGTATTCATCCTTCCTCTTGGTGCAGGCAAGGGTGAAGGGAGACACACTCTCAGTGTGGACTCTCTGCTGTGGGCTCTGTTTCATGCAGACATAAAAGTGCTGATATCCTGAACAATTACCTCCAGTTCTGAAGCACTGCTACACTTGAAGCCTGAATCTTAAAACTCATCTAAACAAATTTTTATTTCTTGCATATGACTCATGTTTGTTAAAATAACTAAAGTTGATGATAAAAGAAATGTGAGAATTAAATGGTTCTAGTGTTTACCTACTGTCTACTAAGTGTCAAACTGAACTGTACTAGAAACACTGCCAATGTTAGGTATTATTTAATCACAATGATAGCTCCCTAAGTGAGATATTATAGGAACCATTTTATTCTTTTTTTTTTTTTTTCATTTTTTTCTTAAGGAAAAGATTCCAAACTACCTGCTTGCAAGTCAGGGAATTCCTTGAGTTGGTTTAGTTGTAAAATGTACCACACTTTTAACCTGAGCTAAATATGGTTTAAAATCATAACACAGTCAATTATATTTCTGAATTTTCTAAATATATGCACTATACCTTGAACACAGTGACAGATGTAACTAAAACGATTTTAGCCTACTGTGGATAAAATGTGGGGCTATTCCACATTCATTTCTAGCCTAAATTCTCCAGTAAATTTAAAGGCAACACAGATTCCTTTAACCATTATGATAGCTAATTTGCATACTTCACATTTTATTATTCTCAACAACTGATCTGCTCATAAATATTGTATGAAATCTTCATGTGCTATGGTAAAGTTTAATTTTCATGTATATTAGAATTCAGCTAGAACAAAACATTGTGATATTTGGGCTTATAGTTACAAAAGCCATATGATGACTTATCTACATTAAATGGGCTTTGATATATCCTAAGTCTACAAGATAACCAAGAATCTATATTCTCCTACAGCTTTTATTTATCACATATTAGTCACTGTAAACTGTAAGTAAAGAACTGCAAACAAATCTTTATTACTACCCAAGTGAGTCCAAAAATATATTGATGAGGAAGAAAAGAAGCTATAAAAGTTTAAACCAACACCAAAATTTAAAATGTCACCCAATAATTTTAAAAGTTTCACCCATATTTACTAGAAAATTCAAAAATCATACTGTTACCAAAGTAGGATCATGCTTTAAGTACAATTTTATAGTCTTATTCTTCCATTAAAAATATATTTCCATGTCAGTAATTATAAATCTTTATCATTTGAAGATGTGCAAAATATTCTTTGTGAATGAATTCATACCAATTTTTCTATTTTTGTCTATGAGGTTCTTTCCAGGTTTTCTTTGTTGTAAACACAATGACAACACAATAAATGTTATGGAATTTTGAACATGTGTCTTCTTACTTCATTGAAAAGTTGATGAATCAAATATCATGACCATTTCCAAGCTTTTGAATATACATTTCCAAATTGCCTTTTGTGGAAGTTTACAATTTATGCCCTCATCTGCACTGTGTCTACAACCTATTTCCTTACATGACCTATTTCTGTGTCATAAATTAGTGTATAAACTAATGATTATCCACAATTTTTTATCTAAAATGAGAAAGAAGCATCACCATTCTATCAACCTCCTGTTTAAACTGACATCCAGGACACATAAGTTGCATGAAATACGAATGAATTGTCTTGAATATAAGCCATTCAAATTGCTTCTTATTGTGTACCCAGTTCTCAGGCTGCATTATACGTGGACTCTGCTTGAATCTTCTCCCCAGTTCTTCAGTTTTCCATAGAGCATCCAGTTCTGAACGTGCCATTCCAAGATGTCCTAGAAGTGTCTGATCTCTGCTACAGCACAACTTTCTTCTTTGAACTCTAGAATTCCTAAGCTGATTTGGCATGAAATATATCCTAGTGTAGTGTGCATTCTAGAAAGCAGTCAAGAGAAATTTTTAACACAAAAATTAGGTATAAATATATAGAATGATTTGATAATGTGTAATGCATCTAGAAGCTGGGTTTTGAAACATCATTTTGGGGACCCAATCAGATAAAGGAAAATAGATACTCAGATAGTTTAATTATGCATGCATTTTTAAAAAATTTTTACTGCCACACATCTCAGAATTTTCTACAAACTGCCTTACTAGCAAACAAGAATATCCCTATGCATGCTTTTTTTCTAAGATTTTCTTTCAAGTTTTTTCTTTTCAGCTCTGGGATTTCCCCAGTTTGGATTTGCTGGTGAATTTCTGCCATCTGAGTGACAGTTGAAACCTTTTTTCTAGACTGGAAAAACAAAGTAGAAACTGAAAATGAACTTTGCCAAAAGGTCAGGACACAGTGATAAAGAAACTAGGACCAGGGGACAAGCTTTAAAAAGTAATAACAATAAATTTTCCTGTTGTCTTACACATGTTCTTTTATTTTTCCCTAAGAAAATGAGACAGACTTTTAAAACAAAAATACATAGAGCAAGCAAAATAGTATGACATTTTAGCAATTAAGAAGTGAAATATTAACAGCGCAGAGTACTGTGGCTGGGAGGAATAAAAGCAAAGAATGAAGTTTCTTTTACTCTTTACCACTCCTACCTTGTGAGGGAACATGAGACAGACAAGGCAGGAAAAAAAAAAAAAATCTCAGCTACGTGGTCTGAAACTTTTGCCTCAGAATGTCAAGATGATTTGTAGCTAATTGTATTTGCCTTCAAACCTTTCCACAAAGGACTCACACACACCTCTGGGCAAATTCGTGTCCACTGTAGAAATGGAGGCCCTAGAACACTATTAAAAATATAATCAGTCAGAGGCAGAATCGGTCACAGAACCTGTGTTCATTTTCATTGTCCCAGGTCTCTGACAATTTGGAATCTGAAGTTTTTTTTCTTTGCTGATAAAAATAAGAAAAGAAAAACCATCTGTAAGACAATTTGGATCCATCTGAAGCCTTAATTAAAATGAAATGACTCAGGAGAAGTGAGTCAATGTAAATACCTTTTATAGTTTTCTTTCTTTCTTTCTTTCTTTCTTTCTTTCTTTCTTTCTTTCTTTTTTTGATTTGTGCTAATTCTTATATTCTTTTCTCTATCTTGGCTTTTTAAAGAAATTGAAGAACTTGTCTAAAAAGTGAAACGAAGATTTCCTAGACAATATGTAATTTTTAAAAAGTATTTATGTAGTCGTTTTTTATTGACTTCCAAGCCCAGCCTAATCTGTCTCTTACTAAGTCTTGGAAAAAATCATTTACTCCTCTTCTGTTCCAAGTAAATTTTTTGAGCCATCAGCTCTCCATTCTCTTTCCTGCTGTAGGTTTTTATTTTTATTTTATTTTTTTGCGGTACCGGAGATCGAATTCATGACCTTGTGCTTGCCAGGCAGGTGCTTATGCCACTGAGCTAAATCCTTGGCCTGCTGTAGGTTTTTAAAGGTACCATTCTGCCTAGAAAATTTTGTTGTTATTTGTTGCCCTGTCATTTTAGATTTAAGATCAAATGTTTCCTTTTCAGAACCATTTCATCTTCCATCCTTTGATCAAATTATAATTTTCAAAATGATAAAATCAGGAGTCTCATTCTAGTGCTGGATGAATATTAGATTTTTTAAAATTCATAAATAAGAGATGAAGAAAGATGACTTCCCTTTTTCTAAGAATTTAAGGAGCAAATATGCATATCATCAAGGAAATGAATACTGAAATAAATTTGTATGCTATATACTAAGTGGATTATATTTATAAGAAAATAAATCATGAAATTTGAAGTGATCTCAATTAGATAAAGTTATATCTAATTGATATTCTTCTTGATAACATGTAACTTTGCAGAATCTGAGCCCTAATCAGTAGTAAAAACTGCATCAAATAAAACACTTCTCTGGAGAATTAAGTAATTCTTGAGTGGCTGCTATAGACTAATGGTCCAGCAGGGCATTAGAAAACAAGTGCAATGAAATGGATGAAACTAAAGAATATTGTTTCATGTGAAACAAGGAAGACAGAAAAGGCAAATGCAGCACTTTATGTCTTATATAAGAAAATTAGAAAAAAAAAAGTCAATCTGAATACAAAGTAATAATTACCAGAGGCTGGAAAGGTAGAGTGGATAAAGGAAGGCTGGCTTTGATCTACTGAAGTATTACACTTTACTCCATTAATATATATATATATATATATATATATATATATATATATATATATAATTAATACATGTTAACCAAAAATTTTAGATTGACATGTGGCAAAATTTGAGTAATTTTATTGAAAAGGTTAGAAAAACTTTCACCTCTTAGTCACTCTCCATCACTCTATTTATGATTTATTCTTCATTGCACTCATTGCTATATGAAATCCTCTCATTCTGTTTTGATTTCTTCTCTACTGCCTGTCTATAAATTATCTGAGAGTACAGTGTCTTTCCTGTCCTATATTTTAACCACCTGAAACACTACCTGACATACAGTAGTTGCTCAGGCAAAGTTGGATGGATGATGGGATATCCAATTACATATTAGTGAGAGCAGAGCATCCATAATATTTAGAAAACAAAGGAATCCAAGCATCTCGTTGAAGGGAGAAAGCAGGCACAAGTGAAGAAAAGGCATAGAGGATACTGTTTTATATGAGTGCTGAGTAACATAGGCAGTGTTTCCGAAGGGCTGCCAATACCACTTTTTTAACAGGAAAATGTAACTTCTAGATGTTAAAAACATGATGTCTGTCCCAGAAATATTCATGGTAAATTGGATGCTAAAATAAACTCTATAGTGATAGAATCCTGGTTATATAGCATTCAGGGAAAAGTATAAAGTGTGTCTCATCTTTATGCTAGTATGTATTATAGTGTGCATGCTTTGTCTCTTTAAAAGGAAATAGTAAATGAAAATCTGAATAGGAACTTGAAAGATATTTAAAGCAAATATAAGTACATATATGTATACGCACATACATTATTAAGTGCCTTTGTAGTTTGAGGGTCCCTTCATCTTATGATAATGTATGACCTTAGGCCTCTGTTTTTCACAAAAACTTTCTCTTGGTTTGATGAGTAGCAGTCAGACATTAGCCATTTATACACATAGCAGACACATGAGAGTTGCCTCAAGGAAAGAACCAAACAATTCACTCTCCTCTTTTCCTTTCTCTTATTTTTATCAAAGAGAAGAAAATCTTTATTGTGTTCCTTGCATTTGGTTCATACTACTCCCAGAAATTATCTTGTAGATATCTGAAAACACTGGGGGAAAAGAGAGGATTTTTGTAAGATGTATAATTCATTAAGCAATATTTTCAGCCTTTCTTTCAAAATAGCACTCAACAGAGGAAGAAAATATATTAAATTGTTAAGTGTGTTTGAGGTGGAACAGATCAATAAAAAGTCAACAAATTTTACCCATTTCAAAGTTCTTAACTTAAAATTATGTGTGTGTGCATCTTGAGGAGTAAGGAGGGATAATATTATTTATCACTTCAATTCCTGCTCAGTTTTGCAATCTTGAACCACTAAGCTAAACTTATACTTTATTTAATTCATCCGGAATTATGAAGTTGCTATTTGGTTTGCAGGAAGAATAACAAACACCACAAGAAACTGCTGCCAACATGGAAAGATGTACATGTCTTTTCATGTATTAGGGGTTTTTTTTTGTTTGTTTCTAATTTGAAGATAGTCAATATTAAACTAGTCTAGTGGACTTTTATTTCTAATTAAAGGAATATATAGAAATTTCAAAGCCCTCTAGTAATTTCTTACTTTATGATGTTTATGTATTGACATGACAATTTTGTGAGTAATGGTAAGTTTATTTTTGAGAAGTTGAAAAGTTTTATTGACTCTCACAATCATCCACAGATAAAAGACAGGAGACTGAAAATTGAAGCAGTATGAATTTTATATCAAGTTGAAGACAGACTAAGTTAAACATCATTTTAAGGGATACTCAGATACCTGGTAAATTTAAGAAGAGCAAGAAAATGATATCATGGGGTGATTAACATTTCTGGGGGAGGGACAGTGAGTGCCACACATTGGCAGGATGCCACTCCTTAAACTGACTGATGGATGCTTTATACATTATATACACATTTTGTAAGTGAAAAAATAACTTACAATTTTAAAAGGTTTTCTATTTGTTTCTAATATTATGATATGGTAGCAATCCTTAAATTCATTTACAAATAGTTAAAAATGTTACATGGTATATTTTTAAATTGGTGCCCTGGTATCCAACAATGTTCAGCAAAGGACAAAGAAAAGCAAAAACCTGAGTGTGCAGGCCCAGCCAGAAGGCACCCCTGGGCCTCACAAAGGTAGGCTGCAGCCTCGGGCGCGCCATGGAGAAGGATGAAAGATGGAACCTACACACATGAAAAGGGGATCTTCCTAGTACTGTGCATAGGAAAACAGAGCAAAGTACAAAAGGCCCGTTTTACAGTGGTGATCTACAAAGAAAGCTCTCTAATCTCTGTGTTTTAGCTAACAGGGGGAAAAAATCCCTAGGATTTAGCCAAGAGGACAAACCAGCCAATGAAAACCTGGACCCACACATCTGTGCTATCCTCAAATGCCCCCAAAGAATTATTAAAGAAAAGGGATGATGTCACGTCCCCAGGACCTCAGCAGAAGAAAATTTAGAGTCCTCCTCAACCCAGTTCTCACAGAATCCCTAGTAACCTTTCATGGTTACTAATGTAACAGATAACATAACAGACACTGGAACCATTAGATGCTGAATATAAAATGCACATTTCTGTTTAAAGATATAAAAGGGAAAAAGAAAGGTGAATTAAGAGACAGAGACTATCAGAAACACATTTTTAAACAATTTAAAAATGGGATTATTGGAAATAAATATACAATAATTGAAATAAAATTGACAGGTAAAACTGTAGACACGGAAAAACTGAATAAAGAATTGGTAAACTAGAAAATAAATCTGACGGCATAATATGATACCTGTTACAAAAAATGGGCAAGGGAAATCAGGAGTGCAGATGGGCGAGATGGTTGATGTCTCTGAGAAAGGTGAAGGCGTTGGCCATTAGATGCCTGGGATAATGTGTCCCAGACAGAAAGAGCAGGCACAGAACAAACCACATTGCAGAGCAGAGTGGAACTGCTAACACTGGGGACAACACGGTGATCATATAAGATCTCAGAGTAAAAAACATTCTCACAGACAAAATCTGCAAAATCATAGTAACTTCGGATTTCTCAAAAGGGAGCTCTTTAACATCCTTCACAGCTAAACAGCTAAACTGTACTATGACAGGTCTGAATGCATTTTCAGATAGCAGGTCTCAAAAATTGTGTCTTCCTTGTTCCATTTCCTTGAAGATTTTCGGGAACGTAGTGCACCAAAGAGAAGAAATAAAGCAAACCTGGGGAGGTTCTGGTATGAAGCAGGGTTGACTCAACCAAGAAGCACAAGGAGGGGAATCCCAAGGGCAGGGCAGAATTAAAATTCCCAACTGGTTACTGTGCGCCAAAGAAAAAGAGGATCTGGTGCTGTTTGGAATAAGTTTTATGGCTCTGGGAGAGACTTCTGCAAAAAAAAAAAGACACATCTGAGATCCGAAGAATAGATTAGAGAAATATTCAAAGTTTTGGAATGGTATTGGTTATAAGCATATAGAAAATAAAAATTAAATGGAAGGAAAAAAAAGAAAAAAACTGTACCCCAAGGTAATCAGACCTGTATCCTCACTGGCCTCAGTAGAGAGCAGATCTCCTACTTTGGTAATGATGGCAATACCACCTGGGATTGTGATTCACCCCTGGGCCCTGGGGAACTGAGTGCAAAAGCGAGAGAGACTACCCTCTGCTGAACCATAAAAAGTCTCCCTCGGAAAAGCACATTACATAGAAACAAAGCTATGATTACCTAGTAAGTTAATCACTTCAAAGAGGAAAATGCAGTGTGAGGGTTGAGAATGGGAGGGCCAGGAGAGGAGGGAAGGCCCTGCTGTTTTTCTTAGCTGATTTTACAGTTAAGAGAGTGTTTTACAAAGAAATGAAAGGAAAGCTGTTGTTAATAAGGGCAAATTTCATTTACAGTAGCTATGTTTAAGAAAAAATAAGAAGTAAAAAATGGAGTTTTTTTGGTAATAAATTTTATTAAATGCAATATATCCAAAATATCAACATTTCTACATGTAAGCTTTATAAAAATTATTAACAAGAGGCTTTTATTGTTTTCTTTTTCATAAGAAAACTGAAATGCAGGACTTGGTTCATACTTGCTATTCATTTCAATTAGAATCAGCTACATTTCAAGGCCTCGGTAGCCACCAAAAGACCTACCTTGCTTCAGGGAGCTCCAAACTATGTAGCTATGCACCTGTGATGATTTAATCATAAAGGAACATGAATTGGTCACTTTTTCATTTATTTTGTGAAAGCAGAAATGCACTAATATCATCTAACCAGGGGACCGAACCATTGAAAAGACCATGGAAAATGGAACTTTTGCAAAAACCCCATGAAAAAGTAAAATCATATTCACTTATTACTAAAACATAGATTTCACCACCCATATAGACTACTCTTTACTTTTATAACTCATTTACTTTTATAGCTTTTCCTCTTTCTGTTGTAAATCATAAAAGTAATGTATCGAGGAGTTACTTGACCAAACTGATTAAGTACCAAAGTTAGTATCAAATCCAGGCTGTCTACTGCTACAGACCAAGATTAGGAGCTTTTGCACAGTGCTCTGCGTGGGAGCTTCCTCCGAGTCTGTGGATGCAGCCCCTGAAGATGACAAATGACAAATAAGTGCACCACCCACCCCAAACTGAATTCAGTATTTACCCACACGACAGTAAAAAGACCATCAGCATGTTTTTACCTCTTAATCTTGGCTAACTACTTCACAGTGAAACCTCCTATGTTTACTATTTTAAATCATTTGTGTTTTTGAATGAAATAATTTGGTTTTAGAGTTTCCCATAAGGATAAAATGGGAGAAGTACATTTATCACTATGTTTCAACATCCATTTCCTTCAGGAGTTACGGTAGGTGGAGATTTTACAGCCTATTAATTTAATTCAAAACATAATATTGATTATCTACTACTGTGTTACAAATTATCCTCAAACACAATGATTTAAAAACCACAAACATTTATTATTTAATAATATTTGCAGATCAGGAATTCAGAGGTGGGGCGCCTGGGGATGTGGCTCTGTGGTAGAGCTCTTGCCTCGCGAGCACAAGGCCTTGGGTTTGATCCCCAGCACCACCTTCAGGCTCCACTAGGAGCACTCCATTTCTGAGCCCAGGTGTGTGGCCATTGGCAGAAACATCAGCCTTTGCTGCACGGGCCTCTCCATAGTACAGCTCTTGACATTGCCGCATAATTTCTCTAGAATGAGCTCTCTCAGGGTAACCCTGGGAAAACAGAAGAGAACCCCAGTCTTTTTATAATCCAAACCCTAACACAGCCTCTCATCACACAGACACTCCTCTGTTTACTAGAAACAAATACCTAGTTCCACATCAAGCTCAGAGATATTACAAAAAGTGGTGGATATCTGATGGCCGAGATCATTAGGATTAACCCAGAGAATGCCTCCCACAATGCTACTGATTATCCAGCCCCTTATCTTGGAAAGAAGCAGTTAGGACTTTGATTATTCATTCATACAGTATAGTCATAGATTACCAATTTTGTGCCAGGTCCTAGATATCAGAGGATATCTAGGGATGTCAGAGATATCCTGATGGACTTCAGAACACCAATAAAGTGTTTTAAACAGAAATAAATCCTATTTTAGGATCTTTCCGTCTTACTGCTTTTTCTTAAAGCCTTCTCTGTTAAATCAAATATTGATGATATTTCCAATAAAATAAGTACCCTGATCATCCTAGGTCATAATTCTGTTACAGCCCCTTGCTGAGTCTACAGGCTTCTTAGTTAAGTGACAGAGCCCAAGAGGTTTTCTTCCATTTCTGTACTCACCAGTCTGAGCTCACCCATCTGTGGATAGAGAGTCTGCTGTTAAGTTTCCCTCTCAGACCAAGCACTGACAGAAAAACCTACAAGGTCTGTAAGACCCTGTTGGATTCCATGAACACTCTTTGTTCTCCAATGAAAAACAGAAGAAATTTTGACAAAAATATAATAACACAAAATGATTTTAAGGAATTCAAAATGAATAAAAAATAAATGATTGAAGGAACCTGGAAATTTTATTTCTAGAATTGCCAAAGTTCTATCTGTTACCCATACAGACTTTCCTTCCCCTTAGTGGGTATTTCACATAGCACTGGATGTCCTCGCTCTGGTTCATTTTTCAAAAGGTTCATTTTTCAATTTTTCATACTTAGTTTTGTAGTTTTTTCAGAAATCATAGAAGCATCAGATTTTTAAGTCACCAATCTAAATATATATAGCAACTTCACATACATATACAGTGTGTGCGCGCACACACACACACACACACACACACCACCCCTTCCTCACCCAATACAATTCTAATTTTCTATTTAGTTGAGATTAAATAACTTGAACTTTTCAAGATGACAGAAAGAGATACCTCAAAAACTTCATAACAAATTAAAACATACAGGTAAGCTCATTGAATAAAGTCAATGATATATGTGAAGCAAGTTTATGTTGCAAATCATTTAGTTTCATGGCAGATAAGAACACTGGTGTATCCAATAAAAATAAGCATTACGTATTGTCAATGTAAATGTTTTATATGAGAAAACTGGTCAGACCTCTATGCATTTATACCTTAAAAAATTCACATTCAAGAAGACTCAAGAATTTATCTGTGCCAGGCTCCAACAGTTCTGCAATGTGACTTTATATATATATATATATATATATATATATATATATATATATATAAGATCTCATTATGTGGTTAATGCTGGCATTGAACTCACTATGAGCCCAGGCTAATTTAATTGATGACGATTCTTCTGCCTCTATACTTCAATTTAAAATGGTTTAATAATCCCTACTGAGTTATACTTCTGAAACTTACCACTCTGATAATTTGCCTGTACCCATTCATAACTGGGTAAGTCACTTTCACACATTCTAGCCAATGAACAATAATCTCTAAAGCTTGAGCTATTTTAAATGTTTGTCTCCAAATATTAGAATTTAATAAAAAATGCACATTAAAGACACACATTCTTTTTCCCAAATAAAAGTGGCACTGACTATCTCATTTCAAAGATGTTTTAGTTGATCGCAAAATATAAGCATTCCATTTACTCTGGTTTGTTAATAAATATGAACTATAAAGTAATTTAACTTGTTTATTAAAAATAATGCATACACCTATAATTCCAGCTACTCTGGAGACTGAGGCTGTTGGATCATAAGATCAGGGTCAACTTGGGCAACTTAGTGAGACCCTGTCTCAAAATAAAAAAGTTAAAACACTAACGGTGTAGCTCCATGTAGTTCAACTCTCTCCAGTTGCAGAACAATATATATATATAAATATATCGCTTTAAGTTATCTTATTAAAAATAAGTATATTATGACCTGATCTCTTGCACAAAGGGTTAAAGAATATGCATTAGCAAAGAATAGCTGTGAGAATAAAAGCACTGGATGAGATAGTTTCACTTTATTTTATACACTTCCATATTGTTTGATTATTTTTATATACAAAAAATAGCATCTATTTTTACATAGATGCTTTTACTCTATGAGGTCCCAGGACTTCACATTTTCTACATGAGGAAGTTATACTTTATTATCTACATGTCTAATTAACTACAGACATGTTCACATGTAACATACAAATCTCAGTGATCACCAATGGCAGGGTTACAGTAGCTATAATGCACACTAAAATGCTTTTTTATACAGTGTTGTGTTCTGTCTGTATGATTTAGCTTATTCAATGACCCCAGGGCTGTGGATGTTCTATTCAGGAATGAGTAGTATGTGACTTCGTCCACTAACTTTTAACCAGAAATCTTGTTCAAACATGAGTATGGCAAATGTTTCAGTTATTCATGCCCCTGTCAATATCCTACAGATTGGAGCTGGTGTTTTATTTTGTTGAGAATCTTTGAAAGAGATAGAGAAAATGTCAATGATGTAGATTAAAAATGTATCCTATCCATAGCCATTATACACTAAGCAATATTAAAAAAACACTAAGGAAATATTTTTCCAACATTTTAAAACTCATCTGTTTCAGCAGAGTCTCTTGTATCATTAGCAGTAAAATGAAATTCCCACACAATCTTCAATATTTTGCTTCATTTTACTCATTAACATAAACAAGAAATTAATGTGTGGGTCAGTTACAACCATTAACTGACTACATATACAAATAGTGTAGCCAAAGTTACTGACATATTCCATGTGAGTCAATTGGCAAGGTAGAATTTGCAGTAAGAATTGGTTTATTAATATTTATAAATTGTTCACTACAAATCTTTTACATAGTAAACCTCCCACACACACATACATTTTTCAGAGCAGGAGAATAAGTAATGGTCATTCAGCGCAAATCTTCATTAGCAGATGCTGTTGCCGTATCTGCTCAAAATAACTCTAAATAACTCATGCCACAGTATGGCCAAATTGGCACAGGGGAGTGCAAAACAGGAAGCTGATGGTAAAAGGTCACCTTTCAAGCCCAGCATCAACTTTTCTCTGTGCTTTCTAGGACTGGCTGTGTAAAATCTAATTATCTTACAAAACATGAATAGAGATCTGTGTACAGTAGTTAACTGAAATTTCTATATATATACAAAAAATTTTTAAATGAGCATAAGGAAAATAGTTTGGAAATTTTTTTAAAATCACATTTTATTATTTCATGTTAAAAGATGTGCATTTATTTTCCTTTTAATTGACTTAGGCTCAGACTTTAGAAAAAAAAATTCAACGTACATTGCCATACAAAAGACATCCTGGCCCCAGAGAAACTGGAGAAGATGAAGGGAATTTTGACAAAGTATACTTTCATTTAGAGGTGCGAATTTTTATTTTCTTGCACAGTTTAAATGTAAACCAGCTTCTAGAAGAGAATTCTCTTTTTGGCTGCTTCTGATTCAGAATTCCTATGAACACACAAGAAAAATAGCTGAAAACAAATGGAGACACAGACAATAGCAATAAAACCGAGTTCCACTGCCTCACCACATTTACTATGTAGCACTGCTTTTGGACATCATTTCAACCCAGGGTACACACGAGGCCAACCAGCGCCTCTCTGTTTCTCTTATGTACAATCCCAAAGGTTTAGAAGGTGCAGCAGGCTCAGTCAGCTTTGTTCACAAGCTGAGCTACCAGTCATTTGCCTCCAGCTACTGTTGAACACCAGTCGTTTGTTCTTTCTGGTCCTCCCCCTTCTCTACCTCCTTCAGGTCTTATTTTTAAAATATACCCCGCAGATACCAAATTCCATCCTTCTGAGTTGCCGTGGCAACTCTCAAAGATAGGCTGGCACACAGCTTCCTAGTCTAATTCCATCACATCCCTCACTTAGTTGAGCTAAGGTAAGCTTTTGATGAGCAGTCGGATACTCCTCAGAACTACAATCAAGCCTTTCCTCACCCTAAATTATGTTTATAGATCCCCAAGAGGTGATTTCCTATGTGCACCCTCAGGGCTTTCTTTTTCCAAAGTCCTGCTCTCTAATGCAACAAAGTAGGGCCAGATTGTTATACAACTCGTTTCTGTGCTTCTTTCCAGTATCTGACGCCTTTACCTTGAAGATTTACTCTGTTACAGTGTCTTTTGGCTGGCCCAGCCCTTCTGTGCCTTTTCAAGTTTGGCAGGGTTCCTTGGTTGGCAGTAATTACAGAGGTTGCCAACTTTTCTACTTCAGGTCCTCAAATGAGAAGCAAACTGTTCATGTTTCAAGGAAAGTGTCCCACTGAATATGTTTGAAAAACCTACTGCAATAGGCCGTTCTTTGCTTATATTTTCTGAGGAGAAAAATCAACACAGGCCTACTTTTCAACCAAGTCATGCTCCCCACAAAACAGACGGCACAGCCTGGTGGACAAGGTCAGTCCAAACCTCTGCATCACCCGCTGCCCACAGGAGTCATCTTCTTCTTCAGACCTGAACCAAGGTGTGCTGACTTTCAACAATAGGTGGGGACAAATTTTTTAATTAAAATTTGACAGGTTTCCTTTGAAAAACCTAGTTCTGATTACTGAATACAACACAACACTGCAAGGGTAGAAGAAACTAAGGAATTGTTGCTACTTCAATTATTTGCCTACAATGTGTGCATTAATTAAGAGCTTCACACCGCTCTACAGATGGCTAAAGAAACACAACCTTAAACTGGCTTAACTCTTATAGCAGCAAATCAAATTAGATTTGTATTCAGTAATCTATGCTAAATTAAACCAATAGCTTGTTATTATACATTTACAGTGAATGTACATAAAATTGAGATAGAATGATAATTCACACCTATGATATGATGAATGAGAACGTTTCTTTGAAAATGAATTCAGGACTATTTTTGGTATCATAAACCATTAAAGTAGAGTTTGAGTTTGTCTTTGTAAGCACAATGGGAATCACAGCATCACCTATCATAAAATAAATTTAACTTTCTATTCTGATCTAACCAATTGGCAAATAGGAAAACTGGAAGTATAATTTGTGGCAATTGTTTCTGTTCCTAGGAGCATTTTGCAGAAGCATTTTTAGTTTCTTTTTTATAATTTCTCTTCCTTTACAATAAATCAACTCTACACTTTTTTTATTCCAGTTGAGTGATCTGATAAGTGTTTGTTGCCTGCAGAAAATTTAGAAAAAGGCAGCCAAACATCGTCTCTTCAGTCCTCAAGATGATATTTTGAAAAATCTTACATTTTTATTTCTTGCAAATTCTTAATCTTGAAAGAATTTAACACCTCATAATTCAGCTACCTTCTTAACAACTTAAAAACAAAATACAACAGAGTTAATTAAAGCTATAGGCATTCAGGTTTTGTTTGTTTGCTTTTATGTTTTATTTTTAATCGATACCAGGGATTGAATTCACTACCACGTGCTTGCAAAGCAGGCGCTTATGCCACTGAAGTAAATCCCCAGCCCTGTTTATTTGCTTTTAATCCCACAAACCCATGTACAGTTTTTGTTCTTAAATGTCCTAGTGTAAGAGGTGATTATATAGCCAAAATTCATAAAACTGAGGAAGAAAAAAACATTGACATTGACCTGAAAACTCTCAGTTAAGATTGCCCAGTCTACCTGGTAACTCAAAATACATATTTCAGCTTATTTACCATTCAAACCGTTCAAACCAAACCATGAGAAAGTGCGGTAGAAAGTTACCCATACAATAACCAGGCCCCATATGCTACTTACCAGATTATTTAAACAAGTGTAACTGTTCTCACACATCATCATGAAGCTGCTCAGCATTACAAAAGGGTATTTGGTTGTATTTTTAGAAAAATATAATTACTCCTCATTCTTCAATTATGTAATAGCAATTAAAAGAACAGATTTCTGCAGAGATAAAATAAATTTATTTGTTTTTTAACAGCTTGTCACACAAAAAGTTTCATTAAAATCTAATGTCTAGTCTCTGGCTAACATCTACTAGTTTATAAGACTGATTTACAGCCAAAAAATTCTTTCTCTGCACCCAAATCCGGTACTACTGCCATAATTTGTTTTTGTTATGTTTTCAGTGAAGGTTGGGGTTACCAGGTTATTCCTCCCATATATAACTTGGCATGGGGACAGCTACCTTTATTTTTAAAGCCAAGTAAGACTCCCGAGTCACTGACTTGTTTTTCCCGGGGAAAATAGTGCTTCTCTGGGAAAATTGTTGGTTTGTTTAAAGTATAAGTAAACTGCTTTGTATTTACTGAAAACAGTATCTAATTGAGCCTAGTGCAGTTTGCCAAGGATATATACAAAAGACTTTAAAATTTTTCTGATGTAAAGAGATATAAATCTACATCTTATTATAAGCTATTTTTGTTCTGATTTATGTTCCCAAAGTAATAAAAATCTCAGTGAATAGCAGTTTATTGCCCAAATATACACATTTGCCACCCAGCACTTTAATGAAGGCATTTATGTAACTAAAGATTGAAATTCTAGTGGCATTTCTGTTATCAAAGTGGATTAACTTTATGAAAAGAGCATTAAGGAATTTTTAGGGACCCCCCTACTTCTGTTAAGGAGATCACTTTGGTTTCCATACTTGGTATAAACTTGATTTTATCTCGGTATTCGCCATTCCTGTGGTTATCAGCCCAGGTGCTCAGGCCCAAACAGAGCCATGATCTGGCTTGTTTTCTTCTCTTGAGCCCCATCTCAAACCAAGCACCCAGGCTTGTTGCTGTACCTCCAAAATACGTCTTGAACGTGATGGACCCACTTCATCCACCTTCACCATCTTAGTCCGGGCACAGGACCTTCTGCCCAGCGCCCCAGCGCTGACCACGCTCTGTACAGTGAACGCTTCATTCAGCCCTCCAAGGTGTCCTAAAAATTGGAAATCAGATTGTGCCTTTTCCTCTGCTTGAGGCTTCCGCTCAAGCTTAGGAGAAATTCCGAATCCCTCACCATGGGCCTTATCTTACTTCTCACCCCAATCCCATCTCCTCTACCGCAGTGGGCTTCTGGCTATTCCTCTCCTGCCTGCACCTCACAGTGGAAGCAGCACCTCCCTTAGGGCCTCGCTGAGGGCCTTACCCTGTTCCTCTCTGCCCAGGTTTTCCTTGCAACCTCCTGCTGTCACGCCTGTTTCCTCAGGTCTCCTCTCAAATCTCCCCTTCTCTGCATTTTGTTTTCTTATATTTCGTTTGTACATGCTGGGGAGCAGAGTTCTTGAGCACTTTCTTGAGTCTTCTCTGTTTATTTCCACATCATACTTATTATTATAAGTATTATTTTCATTTTTGCCTTGTATGCTTCCTTCACTGAAAGGGAAGTTTTCTGAACACATGGACTTCCTTTATTTTACTACTGTATCATCTGGTCTAAAACAGCATCTGCTACTGTCTCCAGCAGTATCTGCTGCCTCTCCAACGGGAAGCATTTAATTCACATTTGCAGACTGAACAAATGAGAAATGTTTACCCCTTCAGAGTGTTTTTAAAATCCCATTCTCTAGTATTTATTTAGTGTCTGTTAAATACCTTATCTTTCATAGAGAGAAATAAGTTACTTTCTGATTTTTCCTAAAATATTTGTTGGATTTTCTAAGAAAAGAAAACAAAGGAAAAAAAAAAAGAAAAGAAATAGCATTTAGAAAGAAAGAAACCCTGCTTTAATCTACAATGTGTTTTACAATAATAAATATTACCTAAAGAGACAAATCATAACATTGCTCATGTAACAGGTGAATTTCCATGGTTCTTCATTCTAAACTTACCCTCTTAGGGTAAGAGTTTGAAAACATCTTTTGATATTAGAGTCAAGGCTGTTGCTGTGAGGTACTTTAAATGCAACACTTATGTCATTTGTCACCACAATGAATGTTCTTAACTATCTTACAGTAGTATACAGAGCTTAAAAGATTGATGAATGTCAGTCACAAAAAATTCTAATGACATTTTTTCTTTACTATACTCAACAGGGACTATCTATAAATCCTAGAGGAAGTCTCAGACAGACTCAGATGCATAGCATCCAATCCTTATATTTCTATGGAAGCTTATTTTTCCTTTCTCTGAATTGACCAATCTATTACTGGGAACTTAAAGCACTTTAATGAAGATTTCATTAGGTAAGTTTTATGTGTAGAATGATTTGGGGAGAGCTGGGGATTTAGCTCAGTGGTTTAAGGGCCTGCCTGGCAAGCGCGAGGCTGTGAGTTTGATCCCCAGTACCAAAAAAAAGAAAAAAAAAAGATTTGGGGAGATTTGCAAACTAAAGTGTAGATAATTTTATTGACCCCCCAAGCTCTAGTTGATTAAGAATTATGTTGTGATGACAATCATGACAGTAAAGGGGACTGACATATCATTAGGGGTTGCTCTAGTGCTTTCTTCTTACTTGGTCATATTTTCACCCTGTAACCTGTGATGGTTGTGTATACCTGAATGATGACACAGATTCTTTCCACCAATGCAATCTTGCATGATGATATAAATCATTTCCTGAAGCGTATTCTGATAACATAATTTTAGAATTTTAAAAAACACTTTACTAGTAATAACAATGATAATAGTAAAAAAAAATATTTGGTCAATAAGCCTAAGAAAAATTAGGCTAATAAAACTTTAGCTCCTTTACTGCTGACTTCTCAGAGCCACAAATGTGCTAACATGAGTTGTAAATCTCCAAGAATTAAATACATTTCCAAAATTGTCTGTTATTTACATTAAATCATTATTTTCAAGGATATTTTTGGACAAGAATTGTGGAAAATGTTTTTTCAGTTCCTTCATATCTGAAGTTTCATTTTCCATGGTTCATTGCCCATGTTCAACTATAGTTGAAAATTCTAACCAAAAATTCCAGAATAAACAATTTATAAGTTTTATATTGTACTCTGTGGTTAAATCTTGTCCTTTCTGACTCTGTCTCAACTGGGACATAAATCATTCTTTTATCCAAAGGGACCACATGGTTTATATTATTCCCTCATTAGGCATTTAGTAACCGTCTTGGTTAATTGATGAATTTTTGTGGAATCATGGTGCTTGTGTTGGAGCAGACATCATTTTACTCACTAATGACTCCTATGCAAGGTGCAAGAGTGGAGATGCTGTCAGCTCTTGTCTTCCAAGGAAAAGGTTCAAAATAGTTCTTCAAGTGAAAGAAGAAAGTGCAGAAGGTACTTTGAGAAAAACCACAGCCACATAACTTTTATTATAGTATCTTATATTAATTGTTTTATTTCATTATTGTTGTTGTTAATCTGCTACTATTCCTAATATGCAAATTAGATATACGTATAATATCTAACACTCACTGGAATGTATAGGAAAAAGCATAGCATATATAAGGTTCAGTAGAATCCAAAGTTTCACGAGTCCATTGAAAGTTTTGAAACAAATCCTTTGCAGATAATAAAGGACTCTGTATCTGCAAGCCTTTGATACTTTGTCGTGAGCCTTCTCTCATGACCAGACTTGTGGAGCGTTCCCATGGATTTAGTAGACAGTAATTTTAGCAGAACTGCAATGGTCAAAAGTAGTTTCTTCCATCTTCTGCCTTGGTCTCTGAAATGTCATTGTTTATTGTTTTTCCTTATGTAACAGTAACCTATCTCTGTAGACTCACAACCTTCTTGGTGATCAAAGATCAAAGATCTCTTTTTCCTGCTTCTCCAATTTAATCTGAGGCATTTCATGCTATTGATCACTTAATATTAGATGAAATTCTTAAATTCTTAATTTTTCTTCTCTTCCATCTGTTTCCTGTGCAATTCCTTTATTCTATGTACTCCGTATATTTCCCCCAATTTTGTGCTACCCTTTTCTTCCTTACACACTCTTGTTTTATCTCATTTATATTTATAGCTTCAAATATCAAGAAATATTGATGATTCACAAAGCTCTATGACCACCAAATGCCTACAAAACTCCACTTGAATGTGTAACCCCCAATTAATTATCAACACTTTTGTTATAGTATCCACAAGGACCTCAATTTCAAGTCACAAAAAATTAATTCATTATCTCCCATCTGCTACTAAACAAACATCTTCATTCTTGTTGCATCCTGGTTCATTTTTCAAGTCACAGAACTCAAGGTTGACAGTGTCAGGCAGTGAGAAAACAGCTTGGAAAGAAGACCTGATGTGAGTTGTACAGCTGAGATAATAACACTCACAGGTGTGCAACCCTAGGTGTATCAGTGTGCAATTTTAGACCTCAGAGCTCCCATGTAAAAGATGGGAGAAAATTCTGCATTTCGTTGTTAAAATTTTTCACTGACTGTGTATTATTTCACTTTATTCAGGGAAGATTTTAGTCCCTAACTCACTGTCAGTCTCTCCCTCCCACACTATCCCTGTAGTGGTTTAATCTCCTTGTCACTTAGTTTTCTGAATTCCTGTTGTCCAGTGGCCATGCCCTCTTTACCACCTCAGCCTCTAGCTCCCATTATCTAGGCTTAAATCTTGTCACTATAAAGAAAACTATCCTTCTAAAATCTTCCAAGCACTTATTAAAACATATTACTTTCTCAGCCTTTCAACTACACTGAGACTTACAAACCATTCATGTGAACTTTTTCTCTGGCTTTCTACTTCTGCCCCTCCTTCACACACACTTACTTACTTACTTCTAATCAAAGTAGGTTCAGTTCCATGGCTATACCTTCAGGGCTTCCTCCCTCAACTTCCTTACCCCAAGTTCTCTTCTCCATACTGCACTTTTCAGGTTAAATCTAACTCTACCTTACCTATTGCTGCTTCACAGATGAAGATAGCTGGAGGAAAACGTATAGTTATCTAACATATAATTATCAATATACCCTTATTTGACTGTAAGCTCCAGGCAGGCAAAATTTTTTTTCTGTTTGGTTGACTTATATATCCCCAGTGTCTAGTGTTGAATCATCCCAATCATATAATATATGATTAATAAATGTTTGTTGAACAAATAATTGAGTATATGGACTCATAATTACACAGAATTCCATTAACAACCTGTGAATACGCTTACCATTTCTCCCACAGTAAAAAGAGCACGTTTTGCAAGAGGCCTGCCTAACTTTCAAAAGGATAGATTAGCAAATGCTGTGTGTTTATTGAGAAAGCATGATTAAGCACATTTGCAAATCATTGAATCCAAAATTAAAAAGCTTTTATATAAAGTATGTGATGAGGAACTGTGGCATTTCCCTGCCTCAAAGTTTTGAAGTAAATATGTCTTTAATGAATTCACTACTGACACAGGAAATTTAGAGTATAATAATATTGGTATTTAATGGTGAGAAAAGGGCAGCAAGACCTCTATCCACAGCAACATGAAGTTCTTCTTTTTAACTTTTAAATGTCCAAAGGTGATTATTTCTTTTCACTTTACCACTGTATCACAACTCACTACAGAGGTAGGAGCATGCACTAGGTTCTAAATGAAGACAATTAAGGCAGAAATACATACAACTACCACTCCTGTGGGGAATTGCTCTGCCCAAATAAAAGAATTTAGAATTCCAACTTCTCAGAAGCAAAGGGCTAGGAACCGAGGCTTGAAGAACTACTTTCCAATTAAAACTTGAGTGAGATTGGGAAGAAAAACAACTATATATGCCATTTTAATTATTTAAAGGGAGCCATAAACCAAGTATAATGGTGCATGCTAACAGTCCCAGTGCTCAGGAGATATGAGCCAAGAGGATCATCATAAGGCCAGCCTGAGCCAGTGATTTAGCTCAGCAGCATAAGTACCTACCTTGCAAGCATGAGGTCGTGAGTTCAATCCCTGGTACCAAAAAAAAAACAAATCAAACATAAGGCCAGCGTGCACTACATAGTGAGTTCATGGCCAGCCTTAAGTACATAATGAGAACTTGTCTCAAAAACTAAATAAGAAAAAAAAAAAAGCCTCCTGGGAGAAACAACTCATTTGCCAGAATAAAACACCATAGAGAGACCCAGACAGAGGGAGATGGATCCTCTTGACACAGGAAGAAATTAAAACACCCTGGAGAGACCCAGACAGAGGGAGATGGATCCTCTTGACACAGGAAGAAATTAAAAATCTCATTAAATATATTGGGACTACAACTGAAACAGCTAAAAATTACAGGACACAGTGTTTTCACGGCAACCGCCAAGTTTGCGCTGGCCTGAATCTGCGCCAGCTTGAATCTACACCAGCCGGCAGAGCCACCTAAACTCATTTCCACCGCCACTCACAGGAAGCACAGCAGCGCTGAAGTCAGGGGTCAGTGAGCCCAAAGGAGAGCAGAGCTAGCGAAGGGATCTTCATTAATTCACAGTCAGTGCTTGGAATGAGACCCGCCACACACAGGAAGGGTGCAACCAAATGGGAGACATGTTGGAATCTGGCAGGAGGAGCCTGAACTGGGAGCAACAGTGACTTCAGTTGGTTCCTCCCTCCCCAGAGCAGATTCCTGAGATTTGCTTGGACTGGCAGTGCCCCAGGCCAGGACCCAATGAGCCGTCCCAAATCAATTCCCTGCACCTAGCACGCACTAACAGGGTAAAGGGCCCTGAAGTTTGGCTGGCCAGGTAGGGGGGCAGGCATACATAGCTGCTGCTTACACCTCAGTGACAAGAGCAGGCAGGAGAGGGTGGAGGTCCCTCACCAGCCTGCTTCAGAGGAAAAGTGGCCAACAGGGAAGGGGGCTAGGACCTGCACTGTAAACTGTGTGGAGGAATCTAGGGCCATGACAGGAGAGAGAGGCAGGAGGAGGCCCCCAGCCCAGAACCCTGAGAGCCCTGATCCAGGAGAGGGAAAAACAAGGGAGACTGAGGGCGGCAAACACACAACATTAGACATGGCTTCAATGGACATTAAAAGATATCTTCGGGACCTTGTAGATGAGCTCAAAACTGAAATATTAAGTCAGGTAAAGCAAGATATGAGTAGAGTAACAGAAGAAATGCTCTCAGGAAGCATCTCTCAGGAAGATACATACGGAAGAAGGGAGGAACACAAACAAAGGAGAGAAATATTCGATAAAGAATATAAAGAAAATATAGACTACATGAAGCAGATTCAAAGAGACTACCAGGAAATTAAAAACTCCATTGAAAGCTGAAAAAATGTCTTAAAAGAAACTAAGGATAGACTATCAAAACTTGAAGACAAGTTGGCAGTGTGTGATGATGAAAGGAAAGATCTCTTAAAAACAATGAGGAAACAGGCAGTAATAATACAAAAGCTAGAAGATGACAAGAGAATCTACAATTTAAGAATAAGAAATGTGAATGAAGAAGCTGGAATACATTCAGGCAAATTATAAAGGCTATTCACAGAAATAATTAAGGAAAACTTCCCAAGCATGGAAAAAGAAAATGACATTCGGTTATGTGAGGCATTCAGAACTCCAGCCACCTACAACCAAAACAGAGCTAGACCCAGACATATAATAAAGATACCAGAAATTCAATATAAAAACAGAATAGTAAAATCTGTCAGAGAATAGAAACAGATTACCTATAAAGGTAAGCCCATCAGAATCACGGTTGACTTCTCAACACAGACCATCAGATCAAGAAGAGCTTGGAAGAAGTATTCCAAGCCCTGAAAGAAAATAACCTCCAGCCCAGATTGATGTACCCTGCAAAACTGTCACTAGAAATTAATGGAGAAACAAGATGCTTCCATGACAAAGAGGAACTGGGTGAGTTTGTGACCACCAATCCAACCCTACAGAGAATACTGAAGGACATTCTAGAGAGAGAGAAAAAAATACCAGGATTTTAGGAACAGTGGCAGAAAGGCCTCAGTGAGTGGGGCAGGCAGCAGAATGAAGGAGAAAACTAGACAAACAGGCAGAAAAACAGCATAGCAGAAATGAGGCAGAGAAGGGTAACTAGAATCACTAACATAGATGGCCTTGATACACTATGTTGTTAACAGTGCACCAGGATTTAAAACCCACATTACTCACACAACTCTGCTTAGATGTATTGTATTCTGTTCCAGTTATTCTACCTGTACTAGATTTGAGGGCACAGATAGTAATCCCAAAAATAACAGGACATAGTACGGTAATCATCTCTAATTTCCTATTAACTTAATCTAAAGCTCTATAAAACCTATACTGTTTTGTCATAACTAATCATAATAGAATCTGGTTTGTTAGATCGCTGTTTTGTATTGATAGATTTTATTCAAAGCTGTTATAATTAATAGTATCAAGTCTGAGAATATAGGCAACTGCACTTAAGATGACAAGATTCACTAGAATATCCACTCTGGTTTGATTATTGCCTGCTTTTGAAGGTTTTATACTGTCTACAATGTTTTATTTTTACTAATATTGTTATTTACTGCTTTACTCAATTATATGCAATTGCTATATTCAATTATGCCTGATGATATAGATGATTCTATTGAAGTTAATAAGAAACAACGCAGTAATCATTGCAGATCACCTTGTACTGTGGTTTTATATGACTTTTTGGTTTCATGTTTTTATAGGAATTTGTTTTGTTTTGTCTTGCTATGTTTAGTTTTTCCCTCTAATACAGAAAGGATAGAAATACATGTAGAGATTCATGCATGCGTAGCTGTTTACACTCTGACTGTTTGAATACCTAATTTGTATGCCTTAATTTTGTAACTTGAACAACTATTTCTAAGAGAACAATATGTAATTTATCTACTAGTGATTTCTTATTGTTTATCTTTTTTTTTTGGAATTCTGTATTATCTCTACCCTTTACATGCTTTTGTTTCTCTTTAAATAAAAAAAAAAATTTAAAAAACCTAAATAAATAAAAAATTAAAATTAAGTTAAATTAAAGGCACCATAAAGTTTCGGGAAACTGTAGTGAATAACAATAAAATGTACTCAAACCCTTCCACTGTCAGTTGCACTGAACTAAAACAAAAGTCCCTTAGGTGGCAGGACTTACAAAACAGGAAGAGAGAAAAGCATGAATATATCCAAGGTAGCAAAAGACCAAAAGAAACAATATAACAAAATGCCAGTGTATGAGAACTCAGTTCAATATAAAGGAATATTCATATTGTTTCTGTATTTTATTCTAGATGTATCCTGCAAAACTGTCACTAGAAATTAATGGAGAAACAAGATGCTTCCATGACAAAGAGGAACTTGGGGAGTTTGAAATATCTCATAATTAAAGTAAGTTTCGGATTTAAAAAGAGTGATGCCTTGAGATGGATTTAAGGAAAATAGATGATAACTTATGGAAATAGAGTACCTGAAAAACTGACTGTCTTTGCTGTATGTGGCTTATTTAGTTAATTAACAAGTGATGGGGAAAATAAAAATATTTAGCCTCAAAAGCTATTTTTATCTAACTTATGTTCATCTGTTTATAAAACTTTTTCACTTACATATAATTCAATTAGTTCTTTAATATTATTGGATGTCTTATATGGTAGATATCTATGATTTCCTAGGAATTAGTTGAGTTTGATTTTTACCTTATTTCTATGACGATGCTCAGCAAATTTGCAATTTCCTTCTGCCAAAATAACAGTATCAACATTAATAACAGTAATAATAGAAGCTATAATACATGGCAAATATAATCATAATTATCATAATTTAGTTAATACTCACATTTCTTTCTCACAAGTAATAAGTTTTAGTTACAGAGAGGTAAGAAACTTGATCCAGGATCACAGCTGGCTTTAGGCCTTACATCCTTAACCATGCCTACCCTGTCTCTTGATCATGGTTCTGGGAAGTCAAGTACTTTTTATTAATCATATATTGTAATGTATTCATGCTATAGAGTTACTCTACTTCAGTCTTTTTGGTGTTAAGGATTTTCGTGAATAAGGAAGATTCCATACTTAAATCTAAGAGCCAGTTAAACAAACAATGCAAACATAAGATAACAGCACAGTCTAGAATGTGTCAGGAGCTGTCAGCTCTGGCAAAATACTTGCGCCAGTCAAAGAAGACAGTGATTTCTTGTCAAATAAAAAAATCACATAGAACATAGAAATTGGTAGAAAAGACAATCTCTTCATTGTTCCATGTTGGTGGCCATAAGCCCTGAATGAGTAAAATAAGAAAAAAGGTGGCAGAGTGTGATTACGGGCCAAGATGTACTCAAAGAAAAAATAATTAAAAGTTTAAAAGCCTGGCTAAGAGTATATCACCTTGACTACAATCTTGCTAGAATATAAAGATAAGTACCAATTTATTATTGTGTTTCACATAGAAATATGTTGTCTGGCGTCCTTCCTGCCCAAGAGTAGCTGGTGACAGACTTCAGCCGTAAGCCTCTTCAGGTCTGCCCAAGTGACAAAGCCACTTCTACGGAAGTCATTTTCTTTCTGGGGTAGCTCTTAAATTAGCCTTAAGGTAAACAAAGGCAGTGAGCATTCACTTATTCCGGTAATCCCAGTTCCTTTGGAGGTTGAAGAAGAAGGACAGAAATTTAAAGACTGATATATTTCTTACTTTGTATTAAGATATGTATAATTCTTCGATTTCTGGGTTTTGGTTATGACACATTATTTGGGGTAAGATTACATTATATAGTACATTTCAAAAGAAAGTATCTGAATAGCAAGTTTATGTGAAATACTTCAAAGTCTGGTGTCTTTCCATGATTATTTTGACATTTTTGTAAAGATAAATTGTTATAAGAATAAAATGTTGGTGTGATTTCCCATTCTTATGCTTGTAAAATTGAAGTTTGAACATTCATGCACAGTTTACCTGAGCAAAAATCTTCAAGGCTCCTGCTGACAGCAATTCAGACTAGTTTGCCACGTATAAGCTTTTCTTCTGACAGTGGCAGAAGTCAAGGCTGTCTGCTTCCTTTGTCCCTCCTTCTCAATAGCTTCCTCCAGCTCATCTTATCCTCATTTGAAAATATTCTTTGAACTCACATTGTGAAATTGGCACCCTGACTAAACGTGCTAGGGAAGGAAAACAGCATGAGAGAAGAAAAATGGAATGAGGGCCAAAGAAAGAAATAAGTGAACAGTAAAACAGGAAATTACTACTCAAGGAACAAGTAAAAGGGACTGGTAAGAAGTGAAAAACCACTTCTTACCAGATAACCCATCCTTCTGGAAACAGGGCAAGAATAAGTCAAAACTTCACAAAAATCTTCATAAGATGTTATTTACCACAATTATTTTTCTGAAGGTATACATTTATGCTTATAGCCAGACTTCTAGTTTTAGTAAAGTTGTTTTTGTTTTCACACTGACCTTTCATAAATTACCCAAAACCTACAAGAACAAGGAAGAGCATATGCATTCCATGTATGATAAATCTAGAAAATAAGTAAAACCCCAAATCAGGATAGAAGGGGAAGGACTACCAGAATCTGTGAAGGTCAAACAAGCAGGCAGAAAATGTGAAAATAAGAGTCTTCTAGATCTGCATTCTCAGAAAAAGGATGGCAAGGAATGTTCCTCATTTTAGAAAAAATAAGGAAGTTATTTCAAAGCAAACAGCTGCTTTTGAGTATGATATCAATAAAAATGATGGGCAGTTTGGTGGTAGATGCTTGTCTACTCTTACTGTGGTTTTAGGACTCAGATGAGACAGGGGGAATGATAAACTGCAGAGCATATTTGTGGTTACTATATCACCAGTGAGGTGCGAACAGCAGAGATCTTCTGCATTCTCCTCAGCCCTCCAGTGCTAACCTTGGTGGTTCTTTGGGGAAGATGCACTAAAAGAATTCATGAGTACCAATCTTGAACTGTTCAGATTTCTGCTGCTAAGAAATAATTGCCTGGCCTCTGCCTTGCGTGAAATTCTAGCCAATACCTTTCATAGACCACTCTGGTAAGTAGCTGTGAGCTGACAAGCTGCGGCAGCTCCAGGGTGAGAATCATCAGTGTTTCCTGAGCTCTGTGCCATGTTGGAACTTGGGATACTGGGAAAACAAGCAGCCAGCTCACCGCTCTGGTAAGCGGCTGTGGGCCTGCTGGCATGAGGGCTAAGAATCAAACACCCCCACCTCCACTCTCCCATCCCCCATCCCCCATAAACCAGTGGGAACCAGAGGTCTGAGTATCTCTTGGGAGGATGAATGTATGTAGTGTGGCAAGTAAGGGAGATTTCCTTCTGCCATCTCTTTGAAGGTAAATATTTTTATCACTGTTTTGTTCAGTTCTGATTAATGGTACTGCTCTATTCAATATTCTTTTTTTATAAGTTTGGTATTTCCTTCCATTTTGCTCTACCTGATCAAAAGAACAGCTACTGTGAAGAGAATGGGATGTACTATTGTTGTCCTGGTGACCTTCTGTGAGTTTCTGTGCCAGTTTCACTGCACTGTCTTGGTTGGCTTTGTTCTGTCTTGTTCTGCTGTATTTTGCTACCTTTAAAATAATAATTAAAAAAAAGATAAAGTAACAAAATACCTCCAAAAAACTCCCAACTCCACCAAAGCTGACCCATGGAGCATGGATGAGGAGAAACTCAAAAACAAAGCAACAGAATAATATAAGGTGATTAAAAAGTAAATAACAACAACAAAACAGATCAGTAAGGTACTGAGCAAGCTGAAAAATGATAGAACTAAACAGATAATGGACTTAAAAAGTAAAAGGAGGAAAAGAAAGTGCTCTAAAAGATATAACTGCATGTATGTTTAAGTGTGTAGGATTGATAACCATGTTGCTAAGTTTTTATTGGATCATTGAACAGAACTTTTTGCAGCCTCACTGTTTGAATGTCTACTTTGTATGCTTTAATTTTGTAACTTGAGCAACTATATCTAAGAAGGCAATATGTAATTTATCAACTAGTGATTTCTTACTGTTTAATTTTTTTTCTGAAATTCTGTATTGTTTCTTCCCTTTTTCTGTTTTGCTTTTTTCTCTTTAAATAAAATTTTTTAAAAATGTGCAAAAAAAGTGACATATAATTTAACAATAAATAAAATTAGAAAGAAATCAACATTAAACTGTACAAAATAATAAGGAAAATGTGAAGATGGAAATTGTAAAAATAAATAGAAGGTAAGGAAACTACAAAAAATATTCTCAAGAAACATTAAAAATGTAATGAAATTTATTGGGACAATTTTTTTAGAAAGTTAGAGCACCAGCATCATGTAAGCATAAAGGCTAAGAAAAATATTTATGAATATGCAAGAAGTCAGAGAAGATATTCCCCACCACTTCATCATGAACTGTTAGAGGGAAAACTCAAGTCAAGCAAGAGCTGTCTGGAAATACCATGTTAGACTGGCTAGCAGTGACCACTAATTTGCTTTGTCAGGAGGAACTAAAACTAATGCAAAAGTAGGAATTATGGCTACTGAAAAGGATGTAGAAATTATTTTTCTTTTAAATAGCAACACCTGGAAATAAAAAGAAGCAGAAGGAAAGGTAAAAGTTTACTGATTCCTTAACCTATAAAATCACTTAAAGATAATATAATACCATGAGTGTGGATTACCAGTTCAAATTAGGTGTCCAATTTTTAAAATAAAAAAGACCTGTAGAATGGAGAGAGATAAGAAGAAGGGAATGTGGAAGAGGAAGTAAAAAGGATCAAGAGGCAATATGTGTACGTACCAATTCCCCATGGTGAAAGTATTCAACACACAGAGTGAAGATTAAACTGCACATTTTGTATTATATAATTTTTCTATATTACTTAAATTCCTTAAATATAATGTAATAGCTTTCCAAAAGGCTATTCTATGACTACTGTATTTCTGACATGATTAGTGCTTTTTAGAATAATAATTCTCTGCATTTGTAATTATTTACCTTGAAGACAGTTTCATAAATGGGATTACTTGGTCAATTACATTAAATGTGCTTAAAGTTTTTATATACATATTTTATTTCAAATTTCTGTGAGATAAACCATGTGAATTACTTAGAATAGTGGTTAAAGAATAGAATCCTATTAAAATGCTTTAAAGAACAATGATACTTTTTATCTCCATTTTAAACTATTCTGTTGTGCTTTTAAATATACATATAAAATAAACACATATACACATTTATAAACACACACATGTAGTCTTTTTGAAATATAGAATATTTCATTTTAATCACATCAATTAACTCGTTTATACTTTTAAAACACTTTTCATCTAATAAAATTTAACAGACTGTTAATATTTTCTTCTCTTTCCTCATTTAATATTGCCAAACCATAGGCTTTAGATTATTTTTTTTTGATCTCACATGATTTAGCTACACTTATCTCTACTCTTCCATTGTTATTTAGACACAATCTAGAACAAACACAAAGATGTTAAAATTAGTTTGCGCTTCATAAAAAAAATGGTACATTTGACTCAAAAAAGTTCTTAAGTGGCTAAGAAAAATGCAATTCTCAAAAAATGTCTCAAAAAATTTCCTCTGGTCCTCAATTATATTTATTTATTTTTTCTGACTGTAAGAAATATCTTCCAAATATTTAATCTAAGAAAATAGCAAGAAGTTAGGTTGCTTTGC
>PVLA01012888.1:24522-40945 GCA_004027455.1 Hydrochoerus hydrochaeris | reverse complement strand
TTTATTTAACATTTATTAACAGGCAAGGATGTAATACTATCATTTTATCGAATATGTTTTGACTGTTTTGTAGGTGTTTTGCTTTTTCCTCTTTGGCTGTCTTCATTTGCTATTTCATATTTTTCTATAGTTATGTATCTTGATTCTTTTACCTTTTTGTATATGTGATTCATCTTTATGGATTATATTGGAACTTTTATAAAATTCTAATATTTACAGGAGCCTAGTTTATGTTGATAAGCATTACTTAATATGTATCATCTGTATTTTATTTTTTGTGTCACTATTTAACCGCTTTCATTGAAAATAATTGTAAAATTTTTAAAATTGTGACTAAAATTCCATGTCTTTGTCATGTGTAACATGAGAGTTAAGTACATATATGATCTGTAATGCTTAAATATAGCTGTTTAGCATGTGCATTACTTGACATAGCTATCATTTTGGGGTAAAAATATTTAACATATTTCAAGAGTATAGTATTAACTACAGTTACCATGTTGTGCAATTATTTGAGCATATATCTTCTCACTGTAATTTGGTATCTTTAACATTATCTCCCAGATCTCATTTCTACAGTTCAACCAACATAACTACCATTTCACTTTGAGATTATGTTAGTTAGACTCTGCATATGAATGAGATCATGAAGTACACATTTGTATGCTTCTGCACTAGATTTATTTGATGAAATATAATACTCTTCAAGTTTATCCATCTTGTCACAAATGACAGGATTTACTCCCTTATGTCTCTGTAAAATATTCCATTTGGTATATGTGCCACATTTTCTTTATCCATTGGACACTTATATTGATTCCATGTCTTGGCTTTCATAGTTAGTCTGCAACAAATATGAGTGTGCAGAAATCATTTCAACATGTTTATTCTCTTTCCTTTGAATTTAGACCAGGTAGAAGAATTGTTGATCATATAACAGTTCTATTTTTAATTTTTGAGGAATAGCCATACTTTTTTTTCCATAGTGGATCTGTTGAGTTACACCTTCATTAACAGTATGGTATGATAAAATGTTCTTTACATCCTGTCCAATAATTACCTTTCTTCTTTTTGATATGTCATTTTAACAAGAGTGAAGAAAATGATACATGAATTAGTAATTATTATTATTCTCTCATTTGATTATGAAAACTTGTTTTATTCTTTAATAAAATAAAAAACAAAAAAGAGAAAGATGCCTTGTTGTCACTTTGATTTGCATTTCTCTGATAACTGCTGAGTGTGGCATTTATGTTACAGTTGAAAGTGATCAAGTTTAATTCTTTTACAATGCTATCATATTATTAAAATAACTTTATTCTACATACATACCTTTCTCAGTAAGTTTTACTTTAAGCTCTACCACTTTCCTCAATTGATTTATATTTGATGTACTAAATGTGATGCTAAGATAAACAATACAGAACAATAAAATTTGTGTGAAGGTGACCAAAAAGTAAAGTGTAGTGGGAAATTTGGTCAAAGTTTCATTTCTACTCTGAATGATTATTACATTCACAATTTAGAAAATAATCATAAAATCATCCCCTGCACTATGTTTGTGGAGTTAAGTGGTAACTATGTTATATAGTGATTTTACCAAATATTTCTATTTGGTGTTATGAGAGCTGTTTTGTGACATTCAAATTAATACAATCAGCAAAATATCTTGCCATTATCTCATGGAAGCAATCATGCACTTGTACTTCTTAATTGAAAGATACACAACCCTTATTTAAAACTTAGACAGCAACATTAAACCATTGTAAATAAAATGTTTAAACATCTTATTCATTAACTATAGTAGTTCTAATAGGGCTAAGTGATCAAAAAAAGTGAAATATTTTTGGTACATGAGCCATATCTAAATTAGATAATGGGTCATAACAACCTCAACAACTTTTATAGAGGCCCAAAAGTCATTGTTCTAGTAAGCTCTGCTAGAGTTTAAGTGAATAGACTTTAACATCAAATGATTACATGATTGAAGCTGTTGATTGTAAACTGGATCCTGCCATAGTTTTCAAATCATGAATCTGGGATTCAAAATAAGAATTCTATCATCAGATGGAAATGATATGTTATAAATGGGGCTTAGGAGTTACAACATACCTTATGGTTCATCTTCTTTAACAGTCACTTCTGTTAAATTTTTTCTTTCTATAAGTGAACATATACAGTTAAATGAAAAATACAATATAACCAAGGGACTGACAATTAAATACATTGCCTTAAATATATTGAACCTTTTGCATAACAGTAATTTAGGAGAAACAATTAGAAGCAACCTTGAAAAAAATTATGCAAATTTATAGAAGAAATTAAATAAAGTAAGATAGTAAAATTTGTTATGGATAATATATTGTAATATTGCAAAAACAGTGGGAAGAAATTGTCCAACTGGGAAGAAATGAAAGAAATTTTTTAAAAAGCTGAGAACAAAAGCATAGATACATATTGTTTTATTAAAAGTAATAGTTTGTCTAAATGATTTAAAGCTTATTTTGTGTATTTCTATTATTACATGATCACAGTACATAATAATTACATTTGTCATGGGAGTTGGTATATATATATATATATAAATATATATATATATATATAATATTAATTTTTTTTTCATTTCCTTCCACTTCCTTCTCTTATCCATTGATTTCTTGGTCCCTTTCTCTTTTTCAAAGGATTTATCTCCTTTTTTATATTATATTTTATTTCTCTCCTTAATTAACTTATAGTCTGGCTTCTCACATACAAGAACTTGTGTGACATTAAACCTAGTATGTCTGATTTATTTCATTCAACATTATGGTTTCAAGGTACATTCAATTTCTTACAGATTTAAATATATCTTTCTTTATGGAAGACTAGCACCCACTGTATGTAAAAACCTTTTCTTTATCCATTCATCTGTTGTTAGGCATATAGATCATTTGCAAAGTTTAGTTAGTATGAGTTGTGCTACTATGAACATGGACATGTATGTCTCATCATAATATGTCTTTAATTATTTGTAATTTAAGATATTGGTGGCCAAGAAGCCTGGAAATAATTCAGACTAAAGACTACCATCACCAGCAAAAAACTTTGACAGTGCATATACCTTGTTTGAGTACTTGCCAGACAGTCTCTGCCACAGGAAAAGCTGTCTGTAATCCCTATGTGGAAGACAACTGTATGTTGGCATCTATTTCTAAGTTTTTCAGTGCTTTCTCCTTGAGTTCCTTGGGCAATAATATGTGACTGAACATTATTTAATTTCCCTTTGTCAAGAATCAGATAGTTATAGCAGTACTGATTTATATATGTGTCCTCCACTTTCTTCCACTCATTCGTGTGACTGTTCTTATGATGGTACCACACATTGTTTTTGCTACTCTGGTTTTGTGGTGTATTTTGAAATCAAATATTGCTACCTCCAGTGATTATCATTTTTACTTAGAATTACTTTGACTAGTGTAGTGCTTTTGTGTTTCCTTATGGGTTAAGTTTGTAGTTCTGTGAAGAATATTACTGACAGTTTGATGGGAATTAAATTGAAACTGGAAATTCCTTTATATATGTGACCTTTTGGAATACTAGACATACAGCATGCCAGGTCAAAATTTTCACATAAAATATAGAGTAACTAAAATAAAATGGTTTAATATATGTATGCAGGAAAATGAAATGAGTCTATAATGTAAGGTAAGAAAGAACCAAATATTTGGCTGTTAGATCATTAATGCTAATTATATGTAGTCATGCAATAAATGATCACCCTAGAATGCAATTTACACCATTTCAATAATAATTTATCTGCCATGTTTTCATCTTACTTTGAGTTTCTAGGTATAACTATAAACACAGATATCTTCATATGCTCAACAATGCTATTAATAAACAGAATTATAACTTTATTATTGACCAAGTATTTGTTCTGTCATGGAAAAAATATTCCTTGTGTGCTTTTCTCCAATCCTGAAATATACAGCATATTATTAATGTCTAAGTTTCCCAACTATGCAATGGAATATCAGAACTTCTTCTTTCTATCAAGCTGGTGCATAGTGCCAGTGTCCTATATTTGTTAAGATGTGCTTCATGGCTAAAATATTATATATTTTTGGAAAAGCTCCATAAGCTGTTGAAAAAAATTGTGTATTCTCCAGTAGTTCCATAAAATATTTGGTAGATGTCTGTTAATTCTACTGTAGTTATAGTTTAATTAATTATTTAATCTTCATTGCCTGTGTATTGGACAAAATTATGCATTAAAATTACATACTCACATTCTATTGTGACCTATCTGATTCCTTACATTGATTAGTGATTGATGTATTGAATGGAATGTACTCAGCTTCCATGCAAACATAATTCACAATAGTTTTATGCTCTTGGTGGGTTGTTCTCTTAACCAATATGAAATTAAATACTTTGTCTCTCCTAATTTTAGCTTAAAAATTGCTTTTTCTGATATGAGTACACTACCGCCTGTTTTTGGTTTGATTTACATAAAATTTCACTTTGGATGCATCCACTTTCATTTGTATTGTCTTTGTTAATAAAGTGTGTTTCTTGTAGCAATAAAAAAGTTTTTTTTTAAAATTTCACTCTGCTAGTCTGTGTCTTTTAATTGGAGAATTAAGAATTTAAATGAAGGTTATTATTGGAGAATGTGTACTAGTTCCTGTCATTTTGTTCTTTATCATAGTTTATTTTTTCTACTTCTCATTTGCTTCTCTACCATTGTTGTGTGTGTAGGATTCCTTAAGCTATTTTCTGCAATGCTAGTTTAGTGGCTATATATTCCTTTCATTTATGCTCACTTTGGAAATTGTTTACTTATCCTTTAATTCTTAAGAACAATTTTGCTGAGCACAGTAATCTAAGTTGGCATTATTTTCTTTTAGGGTTTCAAATACATTGTTCCATCCCCTTCTAGTCTTTATTGTTTCTGTTGAAAAATCAGAAGTTACTCAGATGGGTTTGTCTTTCTAAGTGACTTAATATTCCTCTGGAAGCTTTCAATATTCTTTCTTTGCTCTGTATTTTTGGCATTTTAAATATAATGTGATGTCAAGAGATTCTTTTCTGGTCATGTTTTTTTTGGAATTCTAAAAGCCTTCTGTACCTGAATATCTATATCTTTCCAAAGATATATGATTCTTTTTTGTATTATTTCAGTGGATATATGCACTTTATTCTATAGTTCAGTACTCTCTTCTGATTGAAAAATTTCTGACTTGGGCTTTTTAATCTTATCAGAGTTCATGAATATTTGTTCACATTTGTAAGTTTTTGCTTTTTTAGTATCTAAATAACATAATTCACCAAGCTTGTCTTTGAGCCCTGAATTTTTTTCTTCTGATTAACTAAGTTTATTGGTGAAACTTTCCGGTGAATCACTTTTGTTTTATTTCCAATAATGTCTTCCTATTCATTCAGCTGTTTATTTGGGCTCTCTTTGAGACCATTGATTATTTTTTTAAAAATGAATGTTTTGAGTTTGTTGCTTAACACTTGATCAACTTAGATATCTTTGGATTTATTTATCAAAGTGATAGATGATAGAGAGTAATTTCTTTTTTCTTTGTTGCTAGTTGTGGGTCACTTTGGATGAATATCTGTTTCACATTTAATTGAAGGACTCCATAGTGAGCAGAATCTTCTGAGGGCTTACTACCAGTCCAGCTTAAGGAGATGAAAACAAAATGTAGTGAGACAAATCATATATGGAAATAGAGCAAAAACCAAATGAACCACTATTGCACCATAACAAATAGAAAATAAGAATGAGATTAACATTGAGTAAATTAAGAAGTTAAAATTAACACAGGTAAAAATATATACCTATATCTCTTGCCTTATACTTAATCAACTGAGAGTAGATCAAATGTAGAAACACAAAATCTTCTGGAAGATAAAATAGGCAAAACATTTGGAAATATAACATAAACAAGAACTTTCTGAACAAGAAGCTCATATGCACAAGAATAATACCAAAAATTATCCAGGAGGATAATATTAAATTAAAATGTTCTGTACAACAAAGGAGACAACTAAATGATGAAACAACCTACAGAATGAGGAAAATTTCACCAACTACTCAGAGAACTAATAGCTAGAATGGAAAAAGAACAACAAGTCACACCAAAATAAAAGACCATATTAAAACATGGAAAAGTGAAATGAACAGACACTTCTCAAATAAAGTACAAATGTCCAATACGTACATTACAATGTTCAACATCTATGGCCATTAGAAAAATACAAATCAGAACAACACTGATATTTCATTTTACTCTAATATAAATAGCCATTTTCAAGGAGACAGTGAAAACTAAATACTGGCAAGAGATTTATGGAAAAGGGAGCTCTTCTACACTGTTGGCAGGACTGTAAACTAGTATAGCTATTATAGAAAAATATGTGGAAACGTCTACCAAGTTATAAATAGAAAGACCATTTGAACTGCCTATATGTCTTCTGAGAACTCTTTCTTCCAGAAGGAGGTAAAGGTGTCATATTACAGGATACACGCATATTCTTGTTTAGAGTAGCACAATTCACAATCACAAAATTTTAAAAATATGATCATAAAGAAGGATAAATCTGAATCATTTTTAGGAAAAAGGATGAATCTTGAGACTGTAATGATCAGGGAAATAAATCAGGCACAGAAGGTTTATTAGTTCATGGTTTCTCTTATTGGGAAAAATAAAATACTAATAATTTGAACAAAATAAAGAACAAATGTTCAAAAATTGAGATGTAGACTTTGTGAAGATGGGAAGCAGATGTGGGAATGAGGGAAGAGGGTAGCATTAGGAGAGAGAGAGGAAGTAAAATGATTAAGATGTGTTATGCATATGTGCCAATTTCTCAAGGTGATTATAATTATTATGTACTGCCAGTATGTGCTGATAAAACATAAGAAGTAATAAAGGTAAAGTGTAATGGTAAATTTGTAACAGTAACAAAATACAAAGGGATGGAAGTAGCTGAAAGAGAAGACACCATAATTTTTTAAAAAGAAGAAAAAGTAAAAAAAGAAGAGAAAAGAACAAGTATACAAAAATTGAATTAAAATTAAAAAAATAGGTAAATAAAATTGGATCAAAGTAATATAACAACAAAAACAAATAAAAAAATAAGAAAATGTACAATGTACAAGGAATAACTTGACACCTTGATGCTTGAATTGGTGAAGTTTATTTCCAACATCTGTAACATTGGCATCTGGTGGGTATAAAGGTTATAATGAGTGACATTTGTAATGCATTGTATTTCTCTCCACTCTAACCCAACAAGCTGGTGCTTTATGAATGGTGAGCCCTGTTTCACCTTTCCTATAAGCAGGGCCAGCTAATGGTATGTTGTCTGCTAAGGATTATTACCATGCCACATATTTTTAATTGTTATTTCTTTCAGTGGACTCGTGGCCACTGCTAGCACAAGATAGCATTGCTACACAACAGCCAACTGTTAGGTGCCTCACTTGCTCAGAGGCCACTCTGTATACTCCAGGACACACGTCTAAGCAATGGTACATCCTGAACATGTAGGAGAATGGGGAAAATCAAGAGACCACTAAGTTTTGTGCTAAAGGAGGAAAGCCTTAGGAATCTAGTGATAACTAATACAGCGAAGCACTTACAGACTCAGCCTCCTCAGAAAACCATGTGTGAGGCATCTTTCTTGTTACCACTGAGGATGGTGCTGATAATTCTTGTGCTTTAATGGCCCCAGTTCCTTATGGCTTTAATATCTCAGCTGGTCTGTGACTAAAGTTCCCCTTTTCTACTGTATGTCTCACTTGCATTGCTGTTTCCTACTCTGTCACTGTGGCAGGGTGTTCCAAGAGAGTCTAAGTATTGTCCATGAATTCTGATTCCTGGAGAAACTCAACCCTAAAAAATGGGCTCCTCTCAAGATGGTCTTTGGTTATAGCTCTTTAAGAAATGGCAAACCCTGCAGTGGATTGCTTCACTAATGTCTGCCTGCTGTCCAGGTCATTTTAAAACTAAATTCCTTTTATGGGTTTACAACTTGCCTTAACTGCAGTTTCTCCTGCAGATATTGTGGTGATCTCTGGATGATTTTTTTTATTTAAAGAGAAAAAAAAGAAAAAGGGTAGAAATACTACAGAATTTCAAAAAAAAGATAAAGAGTAAGAAACCACTAGTTGATAAATTACATATTGTTTTTTAGAAATAGTTGTTCAAGTTACAAAATTAAAGCACACAAAGTGGACACACAAGCAGTGAGACTGCAAACAGATCTGTTCAACAATCCAACAAGAACTTAAAAATATGATTACTGATCCTACACACTTAAATATACATGCAGTTATATCTTTTATAGCACTTCTTATGTCCTCTGTTTTACAGTAGCAATTATACATTTTTAAAATTTTATTTAAAGAGAAGAAAAAGAGCACAACAGAAAAAAGTGTAGCAAGAATACAGAATTCTAAAAGAAACAAGGAAAAAGAAAGAAAAAAGGAAAAAGAGAAAAATATCACTAAGGAATCACTACATGATAAATTACATATTGTCATCTTGGATGTAGTTGTTCAAGTTACAAATTTAAAGGATACATAGTAGACATTCAAACAGTGAGACTGCAAAAAATTCTGCTCAAAGATCCATCAAAGATTCAGCAACCTGGTCATCTATTTTACACACTCAAGCATACATGCAGTTATATACCTTACAGCACTTTCTTTTCCTCCCTTTTTTACTATAGCAATCACACATTTTACTTTTATTACACTTATAGTGCTAATTTACTTTTTACACTAGAGGCACAATGTGATATATATAAATATGATTCTTATTTATTTTAGTAATGAGGATATTCTTAAGTTGTCACCATTTACCTATGAAGGCCTTAAGATCATCCTTTTTTATAGCTGAGTAATATTCCATTGTATAAAAATGCCACATCTTTTTCATCCACCCTGCAGTAGATGGACAGTTTGGTTGTCTCCAAGAAATAGCTATCAGAAATTGTGCCACTATGAACATGGGTGCACATATTTCAGTGTAGTATGAACTTTTCAGTTCTTCTGAGAAAATACCCAGGAGGGGAATAGCTGGATTGAATAGGACTTCCAATCCTAGTCTTCTGAGAATTCTCCATATGGATTTCCATAATGGTTGCACCAGTCTACATTCCCACCAACAGTGGAACAGTATTCCCTTTTCCCCACAGCCTTGTCAACATTTATCAAGTTGATTTCTTGATAGCCACTATTCCTTCCAGAGTGAGGCAAAATCTCAATGTTGTTTTAATTTGCATTGCTTGAATGACCAGTGATGGTGAACATTTCTTCATGTATTTACTTGCCATTTGTATATCTTCCTCTGAGAACTGTGTGTTCATCTCAGATACCCATTTTTGGAGAGGGTCTTTGAATTTGGGGGGCTTGATGTTTTTCAATTCTTTATATATTCAGGATATAAGTCCTTTGTCTGAGGGATTACTGGCTAAAATTTTTTCCCACTTGGTGGGTTTTCTTTTCACTCTGTTGGTGATTTCTTTTGAAGTGCAGAAACTTTTCAACAATATGAGATCCCAATTGTTGATTCTTTGAAATGTTTCCCATGAAGTTGGCATTTTGTTCATGAATTCTCTGCATACCCATATGTCTCTAAGATTTGACTTACCTTATCTTCCAGTAGATTTAGAATTTTGTTTTAATATTCAGATCTTTGATCCATTTAGGCTTTAGTTTTTGTGCATGGTGATAGGTGTGGATCTACTTTCAGTCTTCAGTATGCAGAGAGCAAATTTTTCCAACACCATTTATTAAAGAGACTGTCCTTCTTCCAGTGGACATATTTAGCCCCTTTGTCAAATATCAGGTGGCTGAGTGTCTTTGTAGTTTTTCTTGCCCCTTCTAATCTGTTCCATTGATCCTTAGGTCTATTTCTTTGCAAATACCATGCTGATTTTACAACTGTGGCTTTGTAGTACTGTTTCAAGTCAGGAATTGAGATGCCTCCTGCCTTGCTTTTGTAGCCCAGAATTGCCTTTGCTATTCTAGGTTTCTTCTGTTTCCAAATGAATTTTAAGAGTGTTTTATCTAGATCTGTGAGTTATGTCAATGGTATTTTGATTGGTTTTACATTAAAGCTGTATAACAGTTTTGAAAGTATGGTCATTTTCACAATGTTGGTTCTTCCTAACCAAGAGCAAGGAATATCCTTCCATTTTCTAATATCCACTTCAATCTCCTTTTTCAGCATAGTATACTTTTCAGCATCTAGGTCTTTTACATTTTTAATAAGGTTGATTCCTAAGTATTTCATTTTTTAGATGTTATTTTAAAGGGTAATATTTCCATAATTTCTCTCTCAGTGAGTTTTTTGTTTGTGTACAGGAATGCTATTGATTTTTGAGCACTGACTTTGTATCCAGCTACAATGCTGAACTTCTTTATTACCTCTAGTAACCTTTTAATGGAGTTTTTTGTGTCTTCTATATAGCATATCATGTCATCTCCAAATAGTGATAATTTAACTTCTTCCTTTCCTATCTTTATTCCTTCTATTTCTCTCCCTTGTCTGATTGCCTTGGCTAGTGTTTCCAGAACTATATTGAAAAGGAGTGGTGATAGTGGACATCATTGTCTTGTTCCTGATTTTAAAGTGAAAGCTTTCAGTTTGTGTCCATTTAGTATAGTGTTGGCTATTGCTTTGTCATAGATGGCCTTTATAAGTTTGAGGTAGACACTGTGTTTTCTGATTTTCTGAAGGATTTTTATCATGAACATGTGTTGTACTTTATCAAAAGCTTTTTCTGCATGTATTGAGATGATGATGTGGTTTTTGTTTTTGGCTGTGTTGATGTGGTATATTACAGTTATTGATTTGCATAAGTTAAACCATCCTTGCATTCCTGGAATGAACCCCACTTGGTCATGATGTATAATCTTCTTGATGGTTTGCTGCATTCTATTTGCCAGTATGCTATTGAGAATCTTTGCATCAACATTCATTAGTGAGATTGGCCTATAGTTCTTCTTTTTGGTTGGATCTTTCTCTGGTTTTGGTGTCAGAGTACTACTTGCCTTCAGGAATGATTTAGGGAGGGTTGCTTTCTTCTCAATTTCATTGAAGAGTTTAAAGAATATTGGCATTAAATCTTCTCTAAATTTCTTGTAGAATTCAGCTTGTGAATCCATCAGGACCTGGACTTTTCTTTGCTGGTAAGTTTTTAATTACATTTTCTTTCAATTTCAATAGCTGATATTGAGTTGTTCAAAATTGCTATATCTTCTTGGTTGAGTTTTGGTAGTTCATATGTTCCTAGAAATCTGTCCATTCCCTCTTTGTTTTCCACTCTATGCGAGTAGACATTTTCAAACTAGATATTCATGATTGCCATGATTTATGTCAGTGTCCCCCAAGCCTCATGCCTTTACATTATGCATTTCTGATTGGTTCATTCTCTAGCCCTTGGATTGGAGATGTGAGTGTTACACTGGCTTAGAGGTGGAGCCAGGATATGATGTAATGGCAGGAAGAAGGTGTGTCTCTCTCTCTTACTGGTTTTGGTTGATGTTTGCAGCTTCCATTAACTGCAGCCCCACCATGCCACCCTGCCTTGGAGCCATGAACTAAGTATGGACTGAAACCTCCAAAAACTGTGAGAAATAAACTTTCCTTTCCCAACTTTAGGCATGAGGTATTTTGTCTCAGTGACGAGTAACAAGTAACTAAGACAATGATATTTTGAATTTCCATGGGATCTGTATTAATTTCCTTCTTTTCAGTTATTATTGCATGAATTTGGGTTTTTTCTTTTTTTTCTTGGTAAGGTTATCTAGGGGTTTGTCAAATTTGTTTATTCTCTCAAAAAAACAGGTTTTCCATTCCTTAATTCTTTGTATATTTTTTAGTTTCAATTGCATTGATTTCTGATCTAAACTTTAGAATTTCCTCTCTTCTATGAGCTTTGAGTTTAGCTTGCTCTTCTTTTTCTGGAAGCTTGAGATGGAGTGTTAGGTTGCTTATTTGTGCTTGTTCTGTTTTCTTGATATAACAATTTATTGTTATATAATTCTCTCTTAAGACTTCTTTCATTGCATCCCACAGATTACAGTATATTTTTTCTGTATTTTCATTGAATTGCAGTTATTGCTTTGTATCTTCTTTAATTTCATCTGTAGCCCACTGGTTATTCAAAAGGTTGTTATTTAATTTCCATGTATTTATGCAGGTTTTGCAGTTTCTTTTGCAATTAATTTCCAATTTCTGTGCACTATGTTCAGATACACTACATGTATTTCAATACCAATAAGATTTTTTATGGAATAATATATGGTCTGTTTTGGAGAATGCCCCGTGCACAGCTGAGAAGGTATATTCTGATGTGGTTGGTTGGAACACTCTGTAAACATCTACTAAGTCCAATTGCTCACAGGTATGTTTTAGTTCTGTTATTTCTGTGCTGACTTTTTGTCTAGTTGATCTATCTCTTTGTGACAATGGGCTGTACAGATCTCCTGTTATAATTGTGTATTTGGTTTTTCATGTCCATTAGTATCTGTCTTATATAGTTGTGTGCTCCTCTATTTGGTGCATATATATTTATAATTGTTAGTTCTTCCTCTTGAATTTTTCCAGTAATGAGTATATAGTGACTTTCTCTATTTCTATTAATCATTTTAGGTTTGAAGTTCACATTGTCTGCAAATAGAATAGTTACCCCTGCCTTTTTTCTGTTCCTCTTTTGCGGAATACTGTTTTCCATCCTTTGACTTTTAATCTATGAGTTTTCTTTTTGATCAGATACGTTTTTTGTATACAGCATATTATGGCATCCTGTTTCTTCATCCATTCTGTCAATCTATTTCTTTTTATTAGTGAATTGAGGCCATTTACATTTATGGATATCACATTAATGGATGTACAGGCTCAGCTTTGCCATGTTGTGTTTCAATTGTTTCTATCTCTTTTCCAATTGTTTAATTGCTTATTCTACCCAGTGCTTTCTTTCTCTTGTTTTGGGGATAGTGGTCATTTTTATCTCTGTCTAGTATGTCTTTCAGTATTCTTTCAAGGGTTTCTTTGGTGGATGTGAATTTCTTCAGTTGTTCTTTGTCATGGAAGTATCTTGTTTCTCCATTAAATTTGAATGAAAGTTTTGCTGGGTACATCAGTCTGGGTTGAAGGTTGTTTTCTTTCAGGGCTTGAAATACCTCACTCCAAGCTCTTCTTGACTTGAAGGTTTGTGCTGAAAAGTCTGCCATGATCTAATGGGCTTTCCTCTATAGATGAGTTGTGCCTTTTCCCTAACAGGTTTTAGTATTCTGTTTTTATGCTGTATGTCAGAGATCTTAATTATTTTGTGTCAGGGAGTGGATTTATGTTGACTTTGACTGGTGTTCTATATGCCTCATATATCTGCATATCAGATTCTTTCCCCATGTTTGGGAAATTTTCTTCTATTATTTTTGTAAATAATTTACATATGTCATTTACCTGGACTCCTGTATCTTTGCTAATGCCCATTAATCTTATATTGTTGCTCTTGGCATCATCATGAAGCTTCTGGATTGTCATTTCATTCTGCTTTGTTATTTTTAAAGTTCTATCCTTTCCTGATCACTAATTGCAGTCCTCTCCTCAAGGTCCAAAATCCTATCCTCAGCTTCCTTAAGGTGGCTTTGCACACTTTCAATAGAGTTTTTTGTTTCTTGGGTGTCTCTTTGAGATTGTTTCATGAATTCTGCTTGTTTTCTATATTGTTCATTCAAGGTTTCAATCAGTTTCCCATGATCCTATACTTTTTTCTCTATTTCTTCTTTAGGTGCATGCAACAACTCCTTTATTATGGTTATTATTTCTATCTTTTCATGCGAGAGTACTTCTAATTTGATTTCCTCTATAGCCTGATGGAATTGTTCTTTATTTCACTTGCTATCTTTTCAGAGATTTCTGGTGTGTTACTTTTTGGGCCCTCTATTTCAATGTCTCCTATACTTGATTCTGGTGAACTATATGTTTGAGACTGCATTTTGCTTTTTCATTTTGCCATTTTCACTCTGCCTGATGTTTTCTATGTGTAGGAAAGGATCACACACCCTCTTTTCAGACTCACCAAGGTCTTACAGTTAGTTTGAGGGGGCTTTACTATTGACCCTATTTATTCACTGTACACCTCTATTTTAGAGGTGTACTCACCACACTGACACAGTTAATCAGCTGTAGTCCAAGGCTTGCCACCTGTGAGTGAAGTTCCAATTTTTTTCATACTGACTGGATCCTGTGGAGATTTTCTGATGCTCCTGGTGGAAGGATGGGCCCAGCAGAAGCAGTCCAGGGCAGTTTTCAGCCTGAGACCATCTTCCACGATGTTCCCAGTGGCAAGGCTGGCCCACAGGGGAAGTTCCAGGTAGCATGCACTTGAGTAAGGCTTCCAACAGCAGGCAGGCCACAGGCCATGTATGATTTTTTTGAAGATTTTATTTAAAGAGAAAAAAAAAGCATGGAAAGGGTAGAGGTAATATAGAATTCAAAAAAAAAGATAAACAATAAGAAATCACTAGTTAATAAATTACATATTATCCTCTTAGAAATAGTAGTTAGAGCTACAAAATTAAAGCATACAAACTAGAGAGTCAAACTGTGAGAGTGTGAACAGCTATGCATGCATGAATCTCTACATGTATTTCTATCCTTTCTGTATTAGAAGGAAAAACAAAACTTAGCAAGACAAAACAAAACAAATTCCGATAAAAACATGAAAACAAAAATTCATACAAAACCACACTACAAGTTGATCTACAATGATTACTGTGTTATTTCTTATTATCTTCAATAGAATGTCTATATCATCAGGCCTAATTGAATATAGGAGTATAATTGAGTATAGCAGTAAATAACAATATTAGTAAAATAAAACATTGTCAACAGTATAAAACTTCAAAGGCAGATACTAATCAAACCATAGTGGATATTCTAGTGGATCTTTTCATCTTAAGTGCAGTTGCCTATACTCTCAGACTTTATACTATCAATCATAAAAGCTTTGAATAAAATCTATCAATACAAAACAGCAATCCAACAAACCAGATTCGATTATGATCAGTCATGGTAAAACTGTGTAGGTTTTACAAAGCTTTAGATTAAGTTAATAGGAAATTAAGGATGATTAGCATACTATATCCTGTTATTTTCAGGATTACTGTCTGTGCCCTCAAATCTAGTACAGGTAGAATGACCGGAACAGAATATAATACATCTAAGCAGAGTAGTATGAGTAATGTGGGTTTTAAATCCTGGTGCACTATTAGCAATATAGTGTATCAAGGCCATCTATGTTAGAGTTTCTAGTTATCCTTCTCTGCCTCATTTATATGCTGCTTTTCTGCATTTGTTTAGTTTTCTCCTTCATTCTACAGCCTGCCCCACTCATTGAGGCCTTTCTGCCACTGTTTCTAAAATCCTGGCAAATTTTTCTCTCTCTCTAGAATGTCCTTCAGCATTCTCTGCAGGGTTGGATTGGTGATCACAAACTTGCCCTGTTCCTCTTTGTCATGGACGCATCTTGTTTCTCCATTAATTTCTAGTGACAGTTTTGCAGGATGCATCAATCTGGGCTGGAGACCACCTTCCTTCAGGACTTGGAAGACTTCACTCTAAGCTCTTCTTGATCTGATGGTCTGTATTGAGAATTTTGCTGTGATTCTGATGGGCTTACCTTTATATATCTGTTTATTTTCTCCAATGGCTTTTAATATTCTGTTTTTATATTGAATTTCTGGTATCTTGATTATTATATGTCTGGGTGTAGCTCTATCTTGGTTGTGGGTGGCTGGATCTCTGTATGCCTCACACAACCGAATGTCATTCTCTTTTCCCATGCTTGGGAAGTTTTCCTGAATTATTTCCATGAATAGCCTTTGTAATTTGCCTGTATGTATTCCTGCTTCTTTGCTCACATTTCTTATTCTTAAATTATAGATTCTCTTGTCATCTTCTAGCCTTTGTATTGTTACTGCTTGTTTTCTTGTTATTTTTAAGAGATCATTCATATCACACATTAAAAACTTGTCTTCAAGTTTTGATAGTCTATCTTTAGTTTCTTTTAAGGCATTTTGCCAGCTTTCAATGGAGTTTTTAATTTCCTGATAGTCTGTTTTAATCTGCTTCATGTATTCTATATTTTCTTTATATTCTTTATTGAATGTTTCTCTCCTTTTTTGTGTTCCTCCCTTCTTTTGCCTGTATCATCCTGAGAGATGCTTCCTTAGAGCATTTCTTTTATTACACAACTCATATCCTGCTTTACCTGATTTAATATTTTAGTTTTGGAGCTCGTCTACCAGGTCCCGAAGATATCTCTTAATGTCCATTGAAGCCATGTCTGATGTTGCATGTTTGCTGCCTCTGTCTCCTTTGGTTTTCCTTCTCCTGGATCAGGACTCTCA
>PVLA01012888.1:0-24422 GCA_004027455.1 Hydrochoerus hydrochaeris | reverse complement strand
TGATCACTCGGTCAGTGTGTGCTAGGCACAGGGAATTGATTTGGGACATGTCATTGGGTCCTGGCCAGGGGTGTGTCCCAGCCCAAGCAAATCCTATGAATCTGCTCTAGGGAGGAAGCAACCAACTGAAGTTACTTTCACCTCTAGTTCAGGCTCCTCCTGCCCAATTGCCACATGTCACCCATTGGTCGTGCCCTTCCCGTGGGGGGGTCTCACTCCCAGCATTGACCATGGATCAGTGAAGGTTCCCCCACTGGCTCCACTCTCTTCTCTCTGCTCTCCATTGGGCTCACCACCCCTGACTTCAGTGCTGCCATTCTTCCTGTGAGTGGCAGTGGGAACAAGTTTGTGCAGCTCTGCCTGCTGGCATGGATTCAAGCTGGTGCAAACTTGGTGGGTCATCATGAAAACACTGTGTCACCTTAGTTTTTAGCTGTTTCAGTTGTAGTCCCAATGTATTTGATGAACTTTTTTATGTTTTAATTTCTTCCCGTGTCAAGAGGATCTGTCTCCCTCTGTCTAGGTCTCTCCAGGGTGTTTTATTCTGGCATATGAATTGTTTCTCCTGGGAAGCTTTGTGTTCTGTTGCTCACTGTTCAGCCATCTTGTCTTCTCCCCTGTGTATGATTTTTAAGGCTGCTAGCCTTTTTCTTTCCATTCTTGCCTTGTGCTTGTAAATTCTCTTCTTTTAAGGCAGCCAGGGTTGGGGTTGTGCACTACTTTGTATTCTCTGTACTTTTTAGCTTTTCTGTCAACTCTGTCTTAATTCCTGAAATGCTCCCATTTTCTCTCCTCATAATGTAGTTTCTCCACTCTAATTTTTCTTTGTTGCAGATGTTTTATATTTCTTCAATTTGTAGAGAGTATACAGTATTTTATTCAAGTGCAAGCTGCTTTCTGTATGAGAAAATAATGTTCTATTGTTTGAGCAGTCCTCTTTGCTACCTCAGTCATTTAAATAAATAATCATTAGGATGTATTAACTCATATAAGTTTAATTCATATTTTTGAGTCTGATTTACTCTTTCAAAGTTTAGAGATAATAAAAGTACTTAAATGTATACATATATATGGGACATAATGGAATGCAGTTGGAAATATATATCTCAATTCATTTTGGGCAACTAATGAAAGTTCACCTTATATTAAAAGAGATAAAAACTGTATCTATGTCTCCTTTTTGTTTTCAAAATTTTATTGTTAGTTCTTAAAACTAAATTTAACTCATTATTTGAGGAATAAAGATAATAAATATTATTTAGATTCAAAAATTTTAGAAGCTTGTTTTAGTTCAAAAAGAGTTTTTTTTCAGCAAGAAGAGGTCTTTGTAAAAAATTTAGATATTCATCTAATAATTGGAAAGCCTAGGAAAGATGGTTGAACAATTCTCTGACAATGCAATATCATTAATTTTGTAAAAATTAAACACTTCAATTGAAATCCATGTAGTATTTTCTGAATCTCTTAATAGAATTTTTCATCTCTTTATTTCTCAAAGTATAAATAACTGGATTCAGGAGAGGTGTAATAACAGAGTAAAACACAGCAAGAAACGTGTCAACCCATGTTAAATTTAGTGGCCACACATAAATAAAGATGCAGGGCCCAAAGAAGATCACCACAACTGTGATGTGGTCAGTGCCAGTGAACAGTGCCTTAGAGTTTTGGAGGGCAGTGACAAAAATATATGTGTATGATGTCAACAATAGAGTAAAGCAGGTTACAGCTACAACCCTGCAGTCAATGTTAAGTAAAATTTTTAACTTATATGAGTCCATGCAGGCCAGCTTGATTACCAATGGTCTATCACAAAAGAAGCCATCTACTTCCCTGGGGCCACAGAAAGTCAGTCTCACAATAACAATAATTTGACTCATGGCATGCACAAAACCCACTGTCCATGCAGTGACAACCAACCCAATGCATCTTCTCAGGCTTATGATGGTGGAATAGTGGAGTGGTTTGCAAGTGGCCACATAGCGGTCATAGGCCATGACCATCAGAAGAACCATCTCAAGACCTGCAATGGAGTGGGAAAAAAAGATCTTGGCCATGCAGCCTCCAAAAGATATAGTCTTTTTCTCCTTGAGAAAATCTCTGATCATCTTTGTAGTAGTGTTAGAAGAAAGCAGTATATCAACAAAAGACAGGTTGGGCAACAGAAATTACATGAGAGAGTGCAGATGGGAGTCAGTGATGACTAAGATCATGATAAGAATGTTTCCAAATACAATCATCAGATAAAGAATGAGAAATATCAAGAAGAGTAGGGCCTGTATATTCCATGAGCGTGTAAGTCCCAGGAGCACAAATTCTGACACAGTAGACTGATTCCCTCCATCTGTTTTATTCAGTTTGTCCTCTGAACTGACCTAAAAAAGGAAAAAAAAATAATTAGTAGCATTCAAAAGTGTATTTGGTTTTTAGAATTTGATATTCTCATTGAAATTTAACATCTACATATAAGAATGATAAATGTAACTATGAAAAGAAATATTGACCAATTATATGTTGCATTATGCTCCAAAGAGAAAGTAAATGTTTAAATCTTCTTTTAAGATGCAGAATCTAAGATGAGACTTTCAAGAAACAGGAAATAAGTTGGATTTATTTGATGTGGAAGTAATCAAGAGATTACTCATGACAAGGAGTGAAAAATGCAAGATAGTAAGATGAAAAATTAAATGATGATTTTCATGTCACCTGAAATTTAGCTCCCATCCACAAGTCCAGTAAAAATCATCTGAGAGGTACTCAGCTAATCATCATTACACTACATAAAAATATTAACTCAGATAATTAAGAAAGTGAATGTGAATTAATATTGAAATACAGTACAAATAATGTGATATAATGTTGCAATTTGTATTAAAAATCATTCAAAGTTAAGTGGCTGTGGCCTCCCAAGCAGTGGCCACCCAAGGAGAACCATATCAGCATATCAGCATTTCCCGAGATTGCCCTATGTTGGAACTTGGGGCTCTTGGAAAATAGGCAGGCAGTTCACTGCTTTGGTGGGCAGCTGTGAGCCTACTGGTGCACAGGCTAAGAATCAAACATCCATCTCATCTCACCCCCTACCCCTGCTAGCAAATGAGAGCCAGAGATCTGACCATCTCTTGTGAGTTTGACTATATGCAATATAGCAAATAAGGGGGATTTTCTTCTGCCATCTCTTTGAAGGCAAATATTTTTCTGTTTTGCTCTGTTCTGATCAATGGTATTGCTCTATTCAATATTCTGTTTTTATAATTTTGATATTTCCTTCAGTATTGCTCTACCTGATTGAAGGAACAAATATTGTGAAGAAAACCAGATTTACTACTGTACCTATTGCTGTTATCCCAGTAACCTGTTGTGAGGTTCTGTACCAATTTCACTGCACTGCCTCAGGTGGTTTTGTTTCATCTTGTTCTGCTGTATTTTACACCCTCAAAATTAATTAATTAAATAATAATAAATAAGAAAAAAATTTAAAAAGTAAATAACAACAACAAAACAGCTCAGTAAGGTACTGAGAAACCTGAAACATGATATAACTAAACAGATAATGGACTTAAAAAAGTAAAAGGAGGAAAAGAAAGTGCTCTAAAGGATGCATGTATATTTAAGTGTGTGGGATTGATAACCATGTTGCCAAGTTTTTGTTAGATCAGTGAAAAGAATTGTTTGCAGCCTCACTGTTTGAATGTCCACTTTGTATGCTTTAATTTTGTAACTTGAACAACTATATCTAGGAAGACAATATGTAATGTATCTACTAGTGATTTCTTACTGTTTTTTTGAAATTCTGAATTGTTTCTACCCTTTTTTCTGTTTTGCTTTTCCCCCTCTCTTTAAATAAAATTTTAAAAAATCATTCAAATCTAATGATCTTTTTCTATAAAACATCATAAAACTGAATTTTTAGTCTAATCCCCTAACATATATATCAGGAGAATCTTCAGGAAAGAAGTTATATTAAAAGTCATATAATAAATTTCCTGGCATGATAATTTGGTTTTAAAACAGGAATGTAATTTTTCACTAATTAAAGTTTAGGATAATACAGTAATCACCATCAATCAATAGAAAAATAGTAAACATGTACAAAAAAAGTACAGATAAACTACAATTGAAGGCAACTTAAATTTATATTGACTTGAGTTTTGAATAAAACATCATATAACTTATTTATAATAGAAAATATTTACATTCGGTTATAAAAATATGGACTGGTATATATCCAAACTTTGAGATATTATTATCTCCTGACAGTTTACTTGCCTCATTATTATCAGTCTAAAACGAGAGTAATCTATATTCATGTGTAAGTAAAATACACCTTTGAATGTTTGTGTTGAGTAAGAAGAAAGTAAAAATTTCAGTAAGCACAATTTTTTAGGTGTAATAATGACCTTGTTTTAAATTATATGTATGTAAATTCAAAATTCTTCTCAGAGTGAATGGCAGAAAAATAAATGCCTATCTTCTCTTTTAACATTCCTTTCAGCAGTATTTCAGATTTTTTATGTTACATGCTCTTGTATAATTTATATTGTCGTGGTGATGCCAAGGACACCAGGTGAACAATGATAGCTCTTACCTTATCATATGCACTGTTTTCCATTTTCTTTTTACAAGAACTCAGAATCATAAATTATAAGTGGCATGGAAAAAATTCTTCTGAAGAAATGAGGTAGCATGTATCTGTTTTGGAAAAGAATCATAATAGTCTTATGACTGATTTTATAAATGTTCCACAAGGAAAGAGATTTGTTTAACTTCTAAGGAAAATATCTTGAAATTATGCTCTTTAAATTCATAAGAAATATGGTATTCTGAGCTGTTTCTTAAAAATCTTTTTTCTTATTGATAGAAACTCTCACATGAGACAAGGAAGACAGCTAATAGCAAAACAGGAGTTTAACTTTATTTGAGGGAGAAATTTCCAAAAGATGAATATGTACATTTGCAAGGAAAGATTTGTTAGATAAAACCCTCCCTTTTTATTAATTTTAATGTTGCTGATATTTGATAATATTAGCAGACTAATGGTATTATTCTTTTAATCAATATTTTAAAGAATTATTAGAACAACCAAAGACTTGGGCAAGCATCATTTGAAATCTTACTCTAATCTTTCTAATCTTCAACTAATCTTCAACTAAACCTATCTCTACTTTCTTCTTCATCAGTTAAAAGGAAGTCATTATTCTAACAGCTGTGCTCTGAAGAGAAGCTACAACACACAAAACACTCAAGCTTCTTCAATCCTCAGTGAATGTTAACTCATAACATTTCACAATTCTATTAAGTAAGCTGATCATTAAGCAGTAGAACTTCCAAATCTCACTGACATCCTTTTTCCTGCACAGTAGAACACTTTTTAAAAGCAAAGAGTATACAATAAATGTTCTCTAATACCTGATACTTATGTTTGTCTCTAAATTAATATATGCTCCCAGAAATTAAATGATGCTTTTCCCCTTCCCCTTTCCTTTCCTAGGGACATTAATGATAGTTTAAGAAGTCCCACAATGGAAAATAAAATATTCTATTATAGCACTTTTGGAATTCTTACCAGTAACAGAAGGAACATGCTCATAATAGTGATAACAAAATTTAGAGAAAAGAGACAAAGTTTATAGCTCTTTTAGGAATATGAGAATAAATTACACTTTTTTGGGTGTTTGCATAAGAGGTAATTCAAAATATTTTTCTATAATTTTATCTTTAAAATCCTGTGAGATGCATTGCAAAAAAAGAAGACTCAATCATAGAAGTGAATACTGTAGACTCTCTGAGGTAAACACTCCATGTGATGCCCTGGAGGAGAACTCCTGAGATCCTTAGCTGGTGTGTGATGCCTTCCTTTTCCTTGAGTTTAACTTTTTTTTGTAAGGTCATTTTTCTATTAGTCAGTAAGCTTTATTACTTCCTTCTCCTTGTCAGACACTTTCATCGATGCTGACTTAAAAGCATCACTGAGGCAGTGGAATTTGAAGATGGGTTCACTGTTAGTAACATTACAGAAATTCCAGTAATGAAAAGGAATAAAATGGAGAAAATGTGTGAATTGTTTTCTCAAAATGTTGCAAGTTAAACAAATAATTTTTATCTCCAATCATAGTGAGTATGCATGAAAGAGAATCATAGGGATATTTTTAACAATTCTTTAATAGAAAAGAAAATGATAGTAGAGTGGGCAAGCATGGTGGTGCATGCCTGTAATTCCAGCACTTGGGAGACTGAGACAGGAGCATTGCTGTAAGTTCAAAGTCAGCATGGGCTGCAAAGTGAGTTCAAGTCCAACCTGAACTCCATAGTGAGACCCTGTCTTGAAAAAACAAAAAAAGAGAAAAGAAACAGAAAAAGTAAAAAATAGTAGGATGACTTACTAGACACATTTGCTTCTGTTAAATCCGATTCTCTTTTAGACTCCTGACATTTTCTTGAGATGCCATCTGTGTTGGAAGGAGATGCTATCTGTGGAAGTGCTTTCTTTCAGTCTGACGTATATTTGCTACATGATGTAATCCTTTGGGTTTAATTTCTTGTTCTGTTGAACAAAATGGAACAGAAGAGTATGTGGAAATCATTTTCCTTGGACCTCTCTTGGGAACAACTTTATTATTCACCATTTTCTAAATCAGAACAGGAAGGAAAAAAATTTCATGTAAGTCAGTACACATTAAAGATTAGATTATCTGATGATAAGTATTGAGAAAGCATGGTATGTAATATTGGTCTCTAAGTTGATTTTGACCTACAAATCACATTCACTTAATATTTTAATTCCTGTTGCAAGATAAAATATATCTTGTTTAATGTGATAGATGCTTGCTACAGAAACCCCTGAGGTGGATGGAGTATACTAATACATGTCCTAATTGTGCAAAAAGACATGCAATTTTTGTGAACTGACTGACTTTTTCAATATTATCTGTCATTAAGTGAGGTGATCCACTGGATATTAAATTAATAATATATGTTTATATTTAAAGATCATTAATATAAGTTTAAAATACATTTACTATGATTGAATCTTAGATTTTAATTTGTACTTGAGTTACAAGTACAGTAAGCTGCCCATATTTCATAGTTTATATATATATATATATATATATATATATATATATCCATAAAAAGATCACCACATCCAAGACTGAGAACATGTGTCCAATTCCTCAAGTTATTTGTCCCTTGAAAACACTTTTTCCTTTCCCTGTACTTATTCATTTTCCCAAATGACCACTAGTCTCTGTGTCCTACTAATAGCTTATATTTTCTAGCTTCTAGGTGTGGGAAATTTATGTCATTTCTAGGTTTTTAGTATTACAGATAAGACTGGAATGTACATTTATAGAAAAATGTCTGTGTGACTTGTGACTTTAAGTATTAAGCAAATTAAATCTTGATTTATTGTCTGGAATATAGGCTAAATCTATAATATATTGTATGTGCATTTGAAAAGATGGAACAATGGGATATGCTAGGTTAAAATATTCTACAAATGTCAATTATATCAATTTGGCTTATATTACATTTTTGGTCTACCTTCATTAACTCAATTGTTAATAGAGTGATATTGAAGTTTTAAAAATTCTATTTCTCCTTTTTTAAGTTTTTGTATCACTTATTGCTAAGCCCTGATATTGAGAATCTATAATAATTAAGATTATTATAAACTATTGATTAATCATGACCCTTCTCAACATGGAAAGGCTTTCTTTATGCCTATTTATACTTTTTATTTAAAGCATATTTTGCTTCTTTTATGAAGTAGTTACTGGCATTTTTCTTTTTTGTTTACATCATATATACATATACATACGTCTATCTGTTTTATGAGTGAATGTCGGCAATAAATAATAGTTACATTCATTTTGAGGAATTTTCACATAGATAAAGCATATCTAGGTCAATTTGACTTCTCCAATGCTATTGCTGCCCCCCAATCCTGTTCCCTCTCCAACCAGTCTGCTTTTAATAGACATTTTTACACCCTATTATTCAAATACATTAAAACTAATTTTACAGAAGTTATCTGTTTTTAGCAAACTTGAGTAAGTGTAGAATTCCCATTTACTTCTTTCCACAAACATGCACTAACTCCCTACCATCAACATCTCACATCTGAGGGGCACTTGTACCACAGATGAACTTACCTTGACTTATCATTGTTATGAAAAGTGTACTGTTGATGAAAATTTCAATTCTGGTTTTGTATACTCTTGGATTTGGACAAATTCAAATCTCATTTACCCACCATTATGTTGTAACAAATAGTTACTACCTTAAGTAATTCTCTCTGCTCTGCCTATTCAATGGTCTCTCCAACCTATTGATCTTTCTACCTATGGTCTTGTCTTTAATACATTTGAAATCATACTAAACACAGCCTTTTCAGTTTGGTTTTTTTTTGCCTACTAATTTGCGCTTCCTATTTCCAGTGCCATTTCATAACACAGTACTGTATCTTCCTTATTTTTGTGACCAAATAATATTTCTTGTTTGAATGTATGAGTTTATCCATCAATGCACTGTGACAATTTGTTTGCTATTATTTCATGGCAATTAACAAGAAGGCTATTGTAAATATCCAAATTCAAGTTTTTCTATGGACTTAAGTTTTCTAAATATTTGGGTTTGAGAAATGAAGCACAATGGCCACATTGCATGAGAAGTTTAGTTTTGTGAAACTTCTGTCTTCCAAAGTGGGTGCATTATTTTGGATTCTCAGCAAGGAGTAAGAGTTAGCCTTTCAGATGCCAATGACATCTGTGATGATTTTGTCCTTTTTATCTGTAATTATATTTGTGTGAATCTTTTCCCTCTTTCTTTTTGTAAGTTTGATTAGAATATTAGTAATTACTTTGAAAAATCTTACTCCAATGAACTGGAAAATCTTGATGAATTATACAGATACCTCGACTCATAAAAATGACCAAAGGAAACCAAAGAAGAGACAAAAATGCTAAAGAATCCAATCATAATCAATGAAATTGAAACACTAATGACAAACCAACCAACTAAAAGTTCCAGGACCTAATATATTTCACTGCTGAATTCTACAGACCATTAAGGTTGTTATATTATCAATATTCCTCAAACACTTCAAATAAATTGAAAGATTTGGAGTGTTTTCAAACTTATCTAGGAAGCCAGCATCACTCTGATTTCAAAAGCTAGTAAAGACCCAACTAATAAAGAAAACCACAGGCCAATCTTCTTACTGAACATTGATGCAAAAATCTTTAACCACAGAGTATTGAATAGATTACAGCACATCATCCAAAAAATCATGTATCATTATTAAGTAGTTTCATCTCAGAAATACAAGCAACATTCAAAACATGCAAATTAATAAATATAATATGTAACATAAACAGAAAGAAGGATAAAAAGCAACAGGATCTTAAAAATGGACCCAGAAAAATATTTTTACAAAATACTGAATCTCTTTATAATAAGAACTCTGAAGAAAATAGTACAGAAGGACTCTACCTGAATTTTAGAAAATTATTTATGACAAATTAATAGCTAACATCAGATTAAATGGATAAAACAGAAAGCTTTCCCTCTAAATCTGGCACAAGTAATGATACTCACTATCACACTTTTATTTCAATGAACTAATTGAAACATTAGCCAAAACAATCAGCAAGGGAAGGAATTAAAAGGGATACATATACAAAAGGAAGAACTCAAATAATCATTATTTAATAATTACATAAAGACTCAAAGATCACCAAAAACTCATAACTAATAAACAAATTCAGCAATATAGCAGGATACAGAATAAACAGAAAAATCAATAACTTTTGTGTACACCAATAATAAACTCTACAAGAAAGAAATTATGAAAACATACCATTTTCTGAAAGCAAACAATTAAGCAGCACCTAGGAATTAGCCTAAGCAAGGAAGTGAAATACCAATACAAAGAACACATCAGTACCCTGAAAAGGAGATTGAAGAGAGTATCAAAAATGGAAGCATTCCCTGCTCCTGGCTAGGAAGAAGCAATTTAGTCAAAATGATCATACTTTCGAAATTGCTATACAGATTCAAAGCAGTCTCAAACAGAACACCAGCAGTATTCTTCCCAGATCTAGAGAAAAGAATCTTAAAATTCATATGGAACTGAAAAAGATCAGAATAGAAAAAGCTATCTTTGGCAACAAGAGCAAAGCAGGAGACGTTACAATACCAGATTCAAGCTTTCCTATAAAGCAAGTGTTAAAAATACCATGATGCTGGCACAAAAACAGACATATGGGCCAATGGAACAGAATAGGGGACATAAAAGCATCCCAGAAACATTCAGTTACTTGATCTTTGACAAAGGGACCAAAAGCATATAGTGGAGGAAAGATAGCCTGTTCAATTAATGGTGCTAGGAAAACTGGCTGTTTGTAGGAAGTTGAAGCTGGATGCACATCTCTCACCATGTACTACACTAAATTTTAAAAAAGATCAAAGATCTAAACATTATGGCTGGAAATATACCTCATGTCAGTGGCACAGTGCCTGCCTAGCAAGCACAAGGTCGTGAGTTCAATCCCGGTACCAAACAAAACAAAACAAAACAAGCTCTAAACATTAAAACAGAAATACTGAACTTATCAGAAGACAAAATAAATAAAACATTTGAAGATGTAAGTGTAGAAAAGTATTTTTAAATGGAAACTCAATTGCACAAGACAACAGCAATTGATAAATGGGATAACATCAAACTGTAAGGTCTTTGAATGACAAAGAATTCAATTAGTAGAATGAAACAACAACCTACAGAATAGAAATAAATATTTGCTAGCTATTTCTGAGACAGAGGACTAATATCTAGAATATATAAGAAACTTAAAAAAATAGACCACCCAAAATAAAAGATCCAATCAAAAAATGATCAAGTAAAACAAATAGACATTTCTCAGAGCAAATGGCCAACAAATATATGAAGCAAAGTTCAACATTTATGGTCACTAAAGAAATGCAAATTAAAACAACACTAAGGTTCCATGTTATAACAGAAAGAATGGTAAATTCCAAGAAGCTCCACAAGAATAACAAATACTGGAAGTGCAGCTGTGAAGCAAAAGGAACTCACACTGTTGGTGGAAATGCAAGCGAGTAGGTACTATCAGTATGGAAATTTCTCAAAGAAGTAAAATTAGAAATTTCATATGACTTAGCTATTTCCCTTCTAGGTATCTTCCCCCCAAAGCTAACAACTTCATACTATAGTAATACATGCATACAAATATTTATAGTAGCACAATTCTTAATAGCTAAATCCTAGAAGCAGCCTGTATATCCATCAACAGATGATTACATAAAGAAAATGTATTATATACACATAATGGAATACTGCTCAGCTATAAAAATGGATAAATTTGGGATGTTTCAAGAAGAATGCATCTGGGAAATATAGTCATGAATAAAATAAACCAGTCTCCAACTGGTCCTGGAACATATTCATGCACAGTAGCTAAATTTATAATTTAGTACACTTGCTGGTTTTATTAGTGCAGCTTAACTGGTCTGGATAGTGCCTGTTTTGTGGAGGATGAATGCCAGAAATACAGTGAAGCATGATCATTTATTCTTTATTCATGAGGATCAATGTAAGAGAAATTCTATTGGTTTTTGAAAGATGTATGTGTAAAATATGAATCCAAACATTAAGAAAATAAGGCAAAATGTGCTATTTGAAAGTTACTTGCTGGGAGGAATATTATTTTAAAGAAAAGAATGTGGAAGCGAGCTGTGTCAGGGGTGGACAGGGCCCTGGGGATGGACGGTGGTCACAGCCGAGGCCCAGGCTGGTGACCGAGGCGTCTCTGCGTCTCTGTTTCCCAGGGTCATGTGTGCTGAGGACAAGGGTAGCTGGTGCCCAAGCCCTCCTCGTGTGACAGGTGTGCCCTGTGGAAATGCACACAAACGGAAAGGAGGTGACTGAGAAGGAAGCAAAGCTTCACTTGTCACCAGGTGTAGCTGCTGCGCAAAAGCCAGCATGGGCCTGAACAGCCTATGGGAGGCCACTGTCAGCCTGGGTCTTGGGAGGTGCCTCTGGCAGACTTTAAGACTGCCTTCCTGAGTGGGCTGAATCTGGATTGGATAACATGAAACTCAGTTTAGGAATAAGGTTATAGGAGAACATGATTTACCCTTCACTGTGTTGATCAGATTTAGGAATGTTTGATGAGAAAAACAAAACAAAACAAAACTCTCTTTGGACCATGGAAGAAATACACTGAGAAGCTCAGCGTCCCCTGAAAAGACCTCAGAGTGTTCCACTTCTGTCTGAGGTACACAAAAGAAGAGGAAATCAAAAGGATTGTCAGTGGAATAATTCATCATACCCAGGCTCCTACACTACCAAAAAGACTGTTTCTGTTTTCCTGTGCAACTGGTGCACCAAATGACATAGCCACTGATCCCAAGGGCCACACAACAGTGTCTGACACATTTAGGGACTGGTGTTGGGGACTGGAGGGGACTGAAGACAAAGTGAGGTACAAAGCAGTGAGTGTCCATGAAGCCTCAGAACCTGTGAGAGGTTGCCAGTGTTTTCATCGTCCGCACCCCTCTTCTGCAGGAGGATGTGCTGTGCTTTCAGGGCCAAGGATACCACTGTGGTGTTGGTTCTGTCACAGTGGAAGTGCCCTTTTGAAAAGGTCAGCACTGCCCAAGGAACAGGACAATGGCATTTTGCAGATATGGAAGATCTTCTTGGATGGAATTTACAAGACCATCCATAGGCCACCTTATGAAATTGTTAGAACCGAAGACTTGTCAAGCAACTTCCTGTCCCCACAGGAAATCCAGACTGTATACTCTAAACAACTGTTTCTGATAGAAAATGGTACTGAATTTTGGGCCACAGATATTAAGTAGTTTTCTCTTTTGGAAACTAGCAGCTGGCTTGACATAATCAGATGTTGTCTAAAAAAAACACTAGCGACCACAGAATGCATGGAAGCACAAAATATGAACACTCTTCTTTTAAAGGACACCTCTGCCTTCTGCTACTTGCTTTCTTTGGTGCAAGTGATGATGGAGCCCCGCTATTGAACAGAACTGGTTTCTAGAGCTTGTCCAATAGGAGTGAGTCATGGCTGGCCAGTTTCTTGGATCTCTGCTACCATCTCCACCAGAGTGACAGAAAGCAGGTTCCTGTGTGCCAACTTTTTTAAGATTGTGTCTAGAAAAGCAGCCAGGGCACCAGCATCCCCCAGCACTTGAGTTCGCAGAGACTTACCTGACTGTTTTGTCAGATAGTCTGTATATAGCTATTTCTTCTTCAACTCAATTCATCCAAAAGATACTGGCATGGGTAGGGAAGGCCTGGATATACAAAGCAAGCCTCTGAATCTGCTCACCATGTAGGATTGGTCTGCACAGTTTGGACCCAAAGCACAAACTCTGCTCAAAAACCCTCTCTGTGGAAAAGCCAAAACTGGACAAAGGCCAGAAGAAAGGAATGCATTTCAAACACCAACAATACTCACCAAATCTAAGTCATCTCCTAAAAGAGGATTTGTCAGGGAAAAAATAGATCATTTAACTAAAAACCTTCTGGGCAAGAGAATTAGCAAACAGTAACTCTTGGGATGAGCTGCAGGACAACTCCCAGCTGCTCTGTGACACTTGGCACCGCAGGTCTGCTGACCACCATGGTTTGTTGTTACATCAGGTAGAGGGGCCAGAAATCAAAGTTTGGGCACAGCACTACTGGCACTGGATTCCATAAACTCAAATCATAGATGGTGGCAGAGTGACCACTATGAGCAAACTCTTTGAAATGATGGAGGATGTCCAGCACTTACAAGAGAAAATGGATGCGCCATACCACTGCTCAGCATCTCGCCAGGCTGAGGCACCCTTCCAGCTGAGGAGCTCTGTCCACTGTCCTCAATGTTACTTTTTGCTTTGCTCCAGTGACACTCGACCAAGCCTGTCTTGCCCACCAGCTGCTGGAAATCTTTGGGAGGTGAGGAAGATCTGGCCAAAGTAGAAGCTGAGTTTGTGGACCGAGGGGATGTGTGACTTGTGTCTTCTGTGACTGTGGAGAGGCGAGTGGGAGGTTGGGACCACTGATCTCTGGACTAGCGTCTTGCTAATGTGGGAGGGTCCTAGCCCAGCCTCTGTTAGAGAAAACCTAGGCCTTGAAGAAAAGTACTGGCTCTCAATTTTTTCATGGTTCTGAAAGACCAAACAATTAAAACCATATCTCAAGTATTATTGATTGGAAGGATTTCCTACTTGACCCAGCATAGAATATGTGGCTGTTTTCTGAAGGTTAAGTATTAGAGAAAACCCCCAGGAGTCAGTTTATTACTAGAAAGAGCTTCAGTTTGATATTCTTGGACTCACTCCTTTCTTTGGACTCTTTCTTTCTTTTTTCCTTTTTTTTGGTACCAGGAACCAAACTCACAACCTCACTCTTACCAGGCTGGTGGTCTGCTGCTGAGCTAGATCCCTGGCCCCTTCTGATCCTTTCCATGCCAAGATGATTCATCCCACCACTGGGAACAGTAAACTTATAGCCCTTCTCAATTAGGAGCAAGGTCAGCCTTACAAGATGTCTGCATACATTCCAAGACTGAGACAGAGGTACTAAGATGGATGGAACTTACTTAAACTATAGCATTTTTCCTTTCCTGCTCCCCTTGTGGTGGAAAAGCTAGAAAGTTCCACTGTTGCCACACAACCTAACACTCAGCCCCTGCTCCCTCCTCCTGGACTGTGTCCCATGCATTGTATTTCCTGTGCTAGGCCAACTACTACCCACTCTTTCTTGGACTGCAGGTCTTTCCTCAGTGCTGTCCCTCTGCACTGCCAGCTGTGGAGCACACAGTCTTTGTGTCTGGCTGCTGAGACTGGGGGCTAAACTGGGGATCTCTTGGTTTGCCCAGAGGAGCTTCCTGAATTCTGGAGTTTGCCAGTATTTAAACACCTTGACCCTTGAGCATGCTCGTCCAATGTGGTTCCTTAGCTGCCTCCCAGCTGCCTTCCTGCCTCACCTGCTCTGGTCCTGCACAGTCTGCTGGGCTCCACCTCTTGTGAATGCAGCTTGCCTTCCGGGAAAGCACCTAATTGGCAATGCCAGAAGCGATTATTCTCAGGGGATACCTCAGTGATTTAAGAAGCCATAGAAAAAACTCCATGATGCCTGGTCTTCTCCTGAGATCTGCTGTGTAAAGTCACGTATAATTTTTTAATGTAGGAAAATATACTTTGTAAGGACTAGTTTTTCTCATTCACAGTGGAACTCTTATCAAAGCCCACAAAAAATAGGGGAAAAACCCTTACATTAGAATCTTTTGGCTTGAATGTCTGCCTTTTATATAGACTTGCTCTTCAGAATAGGTCCAGTTTGAATGTTAGATGTTTAGAAATACCTGCTGGTGGGCAATAGGAGAATTTGAAGCTGTTAACAAAAGAGTTCCCAGTTTGCCCCGAATCACCTTTGTACAGTCAGTCACTTTGCTCTTCTCCATTCCACCTCAGTGCACAAGCCAGCTTGGTCAGTTAAGATATCAGGTTGAGGGGAGGTGGGATTTGTGCATCTGGGGGCCACACACACCTCAGTCTTTGTTGCCTTAAGAGTCTTAGGGGTGAGGTCAGCATTAGGCGTGCAATAGCGATTTTTAAAAATGCATAGAGAGTTTAATACAGAGAAGGGAGTTCCCAGCTCCCTTCACATGTGTTCTGGGCCTTCTTAGCTAGCACTAATCTCCACTTCCTTCTCTGCCCCAAGTCCTCCCAATACACTATGAACTCACTCCTTTGCTACCTTGGTAAAACATGATTATCTGTATGGTAGCCTCTTCAATCTTATTATTTTTCATTGACAAAATGCCTGGTGTGATACTTTATACTCCATAAAATATGGTTTAAGGGCACAAGGTCATGGCCCTTATCATAGCAGCTGAATGTACATTGAAATATTTTTCTATGATTTTTTTAGAAAAATTACTATTGCAAAATAAGAAAGTTTATAACATGTAAAGTCATGACGATGTTTGTATTTGTATTTGAAATAAGATTCCTATAGCTTGTATTTATATACACAATTCTGAGTAGGTTTATATATTGTGAAATTCTTAAAGATTCCAATATGAATTATACTTCACAGTAAAAGCTGAAATGAGACCATTTACTTTAAAATGGTGTGCTGGACAAGTTTGGAAATGCATATGAATAATTAATGTGCATAATACCTTGATTTTGTTTATGCTTCCAAGTTTTTAAACTGAAGATAAACTAGCTTTAATTTCAATTTTTTTTCTTTTTTTTTGGGGGGGGGGAATGCACTGTTGGGCTATATCTATGTAGATGTGTTTATTTTCTGGATGCACAAAAATCTGTATGGCTGTATTCTCACTGCAGTGTATCTGATTGCAGAAGTTAAAGTACAATTTACAACCTCCACCAAATAAAAAGAAAAAAGAAAAGTGTGTGTCTATTGTCAGTGGATGTCAGTTAGTACATGGATCTATCTATATCTTTTCATCTATTAAAAACTGCAATATTGTATTCCATCTGTGTGTGCCTGTGGAGTCAGAAAAATCCACACAATTTTAATTATATTTTGTCACCTAGAGAATTTAGCTAAAGATCTTTTATTAAAATAGACAAATTCAAGCTGGGCTTGGTGGCACATGGCTGTAATCTTATCAGTTGAGAGACTGAGGCAGGATGGTTGTTGCAAGTTTGGAACCAGCCTGGATAAAAGAAGTAAGTTTAAGGTCGACATGAACTGCATAGTGAGACCTTGACTCAAATAAATAAATAAATAAATATACAAAATCATAGTTTCTTTTTGAGATAGGATTTCACTGTGTAGTTCAGGCTTGAACGTGCTTTTAGCCCAGGCCTAGAACTTGCAGCAATTCTTCTGCCTCAGCCTCTCAAGTGGATTACAGGTGTGTATCACCATGCCCAGCCTTACAAGTCATATTTTCCTTTACTTAAGGGAATTTAGTATTAAATATTTGTTGGTTTCTAAATATAGATTTTTTTTACAGAATTATTTATTATGTTTTAAAACAATTTACTTCCCTAATCTGAATTGAATTTCAATGAAAATAATTATCAGTAACACTATGTCACAGAAATACAGCGATTGAACATTGTATTTGGTTTTAGATAGATAGATAGAGATAGATAGATAGATAGATAGATAGATAAATAGATAGATAGATATAATGATTGCTTTTAAAAATCTACAAATACAACAAATTAATGCAGTCTGTATTGAAAGTAATTTATGTGGCTTTTTCATCAAAATTCTTCATTTTCGTGATGGTTGTCTAGATGGGCTATCTGGAGCTGCCATGTTGATTCCTCAGGAAGCTCGTGGCTGATTTCATCTCCTGATTCCTCAGTATGTAAATAATGGGGTTCAGCAAGGGTGTAATCAAAGAATAAAACACAGAAGGAAATTTATCCACTGAACAGCTACTAAATGGCCAAGCATAAATAAAGACCCATGGCCCAAAGAGCAGAGTGAGCACTGTGATGTGGGCAGACAGCATGGATGGAGCCTGGAGAGGCCACCCGCAGGCTGACATTGAAGGAAATGAGCAGGAGCAGGAAGCAGGTGAAAGACAGAAGCCCACTGTCGGTGATTACCAGCAACTCCAGCACACAGGCAAGCTTTAGCACTGGAGGAAGGTCACAAAACATGTTGTCCACCACACTGGGGCTACAAAAGGGCAAAGTGACCATGAAAACCATCTGGCTCATGGGATGCACAGAGCCAACCGCCCATGACAGCAGCACAGCGCCCAGGAGCACCCTGCACTCATGATGGTTGTGTAGCGCAGAGGTTGGCAAATTGCAACTATCGACCCACAGCCGTGACTGTGAGCAGAGTCATCTATTTCCCCCCCGGAAGTGGAGGAAGAACACCTGAGCCATACAGCCCCACAAGGAAACGGTTTTCTCCTCCCTCAGGACATCGGTGACCACCTGAGGGGTTGTGATGGTGGAAAGAGACATACCAAGAAAGGAGAGATTTCCAGGAGGAAGTTAATGGGTGTGGAGTGAAGGTGTGAGTCAAAGATTACACTGAAAACAATGAGAAGATTTCCTCCCATGCTTGCTGGATAGGCCAATAAAAACATGAAAAAGAAGAAAATGTCCAGTGGCCAACTGCTGGTAAGCCCTAACAGGATGAATTTGGATATCATTGAGCTGTTCTTCATATTCACCTAAGATGGGATTCCCAAAAATCTTTACAATTGAGATAAATGCAAGCAGTGATCATCTATGGTGACTTTGAAGACATGGACATATACAGAAAGAATAAAAGAGATAAGGTGGACATGAATTGAAACGCACATTTTAGTGATTAACACAAGTGACACTGACATTACTGCATTTCTTCTTAGCAGAAAGACACAAAATAGGAGAAATTTATTATAAAATTATTTACTTCTGTTTTTCAGGTATAGATTGCGTCTGTGTGCATTGTTCTTTTTATCATGAGTTCAGGTGTTCAATGTTGCCAATAAACGATGAGTCAAGTGTCTGTTAGCCAAAGGAGTGAGCTGAAATTGATAAGAATACATTGTACTTCACGATGGTTGGTACTCATTCACTCTTCTCTCTTTATCTACTATGAAATATTAAGATATGTGCAGCCGAGTTTAATTCCATATGCAACACAGTAAATTATACTGTAGTGCTTTCTCTTATCAGCAACACTGTATTCTCACCCTTCTTTTCACCATAAAGAATAGTCTGATAATTTCACTTACTCATAATTATTTAAACAGGCTACAGTCTTCCATCCTTCTAATGGGCTGCTGACCAATTTAAAGCTACATCATTCTCCTAGGAAGTTGGTGGATAATAATGTAAATATATTTACTTCTTCATATTTGTTTTTGTTTGGTGTTTATTTGTTTTTGAATACTGTTCTGATTCATACTTTGTTTTAGGCAAAAGTCTTGACATGTACTCTCCACTCCTGTTTATTTTCCTGAACTTATTGTTGCTGCACTCATAGGTGAGCTCTTTCTTTTTTATGAGATGACTCTGCTCATAGTCATGGCTGTGGATTGGTAGTTGCAATATGTAAACCTCTGCACTACACAAGCAAAAGCTCTGTGTGTTCTCTAGACTCTGTAAACCACAAAGTCTTTTTAAACTATGTTTTTTTTTTGATCCTAGATGCTGGTTATTTCTTTGAAGCAGTGCTTTACTCTGATGTTTCACACCTCTGCAGGCTGGATCTGCACTCATTCTCTTACTCTTCCTTCTGGCACTTGTACTTTGGATCTTGTCCCACACTGCAGTGACACTATGGGCTTACTTCTAATTTGTGTGTGTGTGTGTGTGTGTGTCTGTGTGAGACTTAGAGAGTTTGGTCTTAGTTGTTGTTTTTTTCCTTAGAACTACGAATGCACAATAGAGACACAAACAGACACATATCAATGCAAATACACATTTATGTTACATGCTGCTTCTAGAGCACAAGAAGGTAGTTATCTATAAACTCTGACTTTGAAGTTTTTTGGTTCAACACTTGGTCAAAGATTCAGAAGACATTGGTTAACACAAATATCTAAGCAGTAAAATTTGCAGAACTAAAGTTGTAATTCTTTTCTTGTCCTCAGCATTAACAGGAGAAATACACTCAACCCTTATGAATATTGATGTACTTTTCTGTAAAAATAAAATAAAACCAACTATTTAGTCTCCCAGACAATTAATCATCTCTAAAGGATGCTACACTATTTAATGCATTCATATATTTTATTGAATATTTATAGGTGGATTTAATGACATTTTTTTAATCAATCACTTTTTCTGGTGTTTATAAGGTTACTCTAATAAGTACTATAGAGGTGTTTCTATATGGAAGACTGTAAATAATTTTTAGTGTGGAATATTGTTTATTTTTTAGTACTGTGACAATTCTCTAATAGTCAACTTTATAAAGAAATGTTTTCATCATCATTTGTTTGCTTACTTATGCAATAATTGAGTCGATAAATTATGAAATATATGGTCCTACATCTCAAAATACTAGTAGGAGAAAATCTTGAGGAGACTCACAATAGAAATTTTTCAGTTTACTATTTAAAATAAAATATTTATGAATCAAAATTGTGTTTACTACTTTGCATTTTAAACTTTTTATAAATTTAAATATTTTTCTACTACATTTTAATACACTTAGTATGCAAATTTATAAAATTTATCAGCATTTCATGAGTATATTTTATAAACATACCTAAATATCTCATATCTAATCTAACTCTAGAGACTGATAAAATTCATTCATTATAACAATTTTATATATTATAAAGATTAAATATTTTAGAAAATATACTTATTGTTTTACTTAGTCACAGTTAAGAAAAACAGAACAGGAAATACTGACCTTCCTAACTGAAAGCACTGTTATAATTTAAACAGCAAATTTAAATTTTTATTAGGGCATGCAATACAAATAACAGTAACAAAAGCATGACTTGATGAAATACAACAGCCTAAAACTGGATGAGGCAGTACTTACTTTTATTTCATCAGGAAAGAAAACCATTTCAGGATGCCCTGTAGCATAGTGAAGGATCTAGCTTTTCCAATACTTTTTGTGTGATTAAAATGAGGTCCTGCAATCCTTTCAACTGTGACTTCAGTGGAGCATAGGGGATGCCTAACACTGTGTGAATCTGCTCAGTGACTAACACATGACCACAGAAGTGAGTAAGGAGCACAGTTGTAGGTTAGAGAGGTGTAGGGGACGGTTTTCCTTTTTATAGGAATAAGAACAACTGTTTTCACTGATTTTGAATTTGAATATGTTTCTTATTCAGGAAACTACTAAGCACTATATGAATAAGATAATGTAGAGGTAACATTTGTTTATCACTAAAGATTTCCTGAAAGTGAAAACTCAAAGATATTGAAAAGTAATCACTGAAAATATTTTCCTCAGTGAAATAGTACCACTAAATTTTTAATAGAAGAAATTACACATTGAAAATATGTAAGATCTTTATTTTCATATGTTGATAAAGTAAATGAAATATGGAGATATCTATTTTTGAGGTAGGTAAGCTATACTAGTGGATCTAGAAAAATGGGGTCAGTTCTTGTATTTGAAGACTATCACATGAATAAGGTAGCGTATGATTAGACATTTGCCTAATCACTTTATTTTTATTTGTTTATTTGTTCATTATTTGTTTGTTTGTTTGTTTGTTTTGGTACCAAGAATCAAAATCAGGACCTTGTGCCTGCCAGGCAGGTGCTTATGCTGCTGAGCTATGTCTTTGGCTCCTAAAATATGACTTTAATCAAGAAAATCAATGCACAATTGAGAGAAAAATAAAACCAAATTGGGTTGAAATAATCATTTATTTCAAATGATATTTTGCAAGTGATTTCTTAATTAAAACAAATGCTTAATGTGAAAATAATAATACAGATAATGCTAAAGTAAAATAGGTATTTCTCAAATTTCTTGATCTAAGGTTTTATTAAATACCAGATTTGTTCCAAATGATAATGTGGTTAAGGAAGTATTTAGATTCAAATTATTTTAACTTATACTTTTTTTTGTCTTCTATAAACTATACCTGAACCCTGGGATTAATCATGTAAGTAGGGCTTAACACAAAGTGTTTTTTCTGCTACTTATAGTAACTGAATACATTTGTCCAGATTCTAATTAATAAAATTATCTTTTTTATTTTTGTCTTCATAATCAAAATATGGTTACAATTTGGCTACAAGTCTTACATAAAATTGTTATCTTTTATTAAAATACATAATTGTGATTTGTTGTTAGCACTGCAATTTAAACCTAGCAATTCTGGCTGAACAGTGGCCTCTCCAAATCAGGTAGACACAGGAAGTTCTGCCCATGTCTTATTTATCTTTTTTGCTTCTGGTAGAAAATTATTTCTAAAGTAAACAATTATTAGAAAGGAATAGAGTAAATATATATATTATATGTGGACTGAAGACAAAGCCTCAGGGGCAATTACTGAAGTAAACATTTTGATTTTCCCTTGAGTTCAGGGCAAGGATGATTTCTCTCATTATTTAAGTGAATCATGGCTTCATGAAGTGGCTCAGTTACATGAGTTTTCTCTACCAAGTACTGTCTGTGGAAAGCACTTACTGAAGTAGTTTGGTTGGCATAGGATGAAAACATATTCAGAAAATGAATCTGTCATAAATTATAGATTTCAAGAAACAATTTATCTTACTTTTGATTCATAAATAGAAAGATTTATAATTAATTTGATAATTGTTTTATTCAAATAAATTTTTAAAATACTGTTTATGCTTAGTATGGTCTACAAAAATTATGTACAACTGACAATTTTTAACATAGAAAAATCTTTTATCATGTAAAGGAATTAAGGGGGAAATTTTCATGATTCTTAAGGACATTTATTTATTTATTTGTCTTTTGGAGACAGGATTTCACTGTGTAGTTCAGGCTGGCCTTGAACTCACTTTGTAGGCCAGGCTGGCTTCAAACTCTCAGGGATCCTCCTGCCTCACCCTCCTAAGTACTGGGATTACAGGGGTGAGCAATCATGTCTGGCCTTCATGACTTTTATTGATTGACAGCAATCAGTGCTGAAAGATATTGGCAATCAATCATTCTGAAGATTTATCTTTCTTTTTCATCCAAGCTTGTGCCAGAGGAGTAGTATCATGCCCATACAGCCTTTTAAGTCTGTTAGGTACTCTTTCTCCCCTATCATGCAAGATTTTCCTCATCTTCTAGAGTCTAACTAAAGCCCTTAGATATCATGACCCACAGAAACTATAAGATACTCTGCATTCAAAACTTTCTGGTGATGCACAGAGAGCTGCTTATAAATCAACACAGCCTAAGAGAATTCTATACCAACTCAGGGAGTGATCATACAAACCCTTCTACCCACACACCCACTGAAATATTTGTAGGCATCAATGACATTGGTTACAGCTGAAGGAACTATGCAGCAGTCACACTACTGTTCACAATTAAAACCAAAACCAACATAGCCAACCCAACTGTCATACAGCACACAGAGGATGTCTTTTACTGTGAAAACCACACTATACAATTAGTAACAGCCATCCATTTACCAGTTATACAAATATCAATGTAGGTATGCAAAAAATATGAAAAAAGAAATATAACATGTCTATATGAACACAATAGCCCTCCAGCAACAGACCCTAAAGAAAAATAATGAAGTCGCTGAATAATTACAGTGATTTTAAGCAAAATTCATGAAATATGAAAGAATATGGAAAGACATTTAAAAGAAATTAGGAAAACAATGATATGATTAAGAACCAAACATTAAAAAAAAGAACCAAACAAATCCAGGAGCTGAAGAACCCAACAAATAACCTTTTAAAGAAGATTTGGAAGGAAAGTTTAAGAAAGGTTCAAAGATTTATTGTATGCCATTTAGTAAACAAATGTTTCCACTGTAGAGATTCTAAAAAAGCAGAAGAGAACAAAATAATTGAAAATATATTTAACAAAACAGCTAAAATTTTCTGAAATACTGAGAAAGACTCAGACATCCAAGTCAAGGGAGCTTAAAAGACTGCAATTAGATTCAATGAAAACATCATTCTCACATTATTAAACTAAAATTAAAAGACTGATAAAATTCCAAAAACTCGGAGAAAGTGATATATAAGGTAATTTCCGTAAAACTAATAGCAGATTCTCAATCAAACATACAAGCTATGAGTGAATACACTTTGAAAGAAAAAACTTTGCCAATCAAAATTACTATACACAGAAAATCTTCTGACACCAAAAAGAAATAATTTTTTTCCTAAATAAGCAAAACTAAAGAACCTTATCACAACCAGATCAACCCTACATCAAAGCATGAAACCCTACTTCTGCCTACAAGAAACTCATTTCACCAATAAAGGCACAAGTAGATTAAAGTGAAAGGAAATGAAAATGAATTCTATGCGAGTAACTGTATTTATAACAACAAAAATATACTTTAATTCAAAATGTACAAAAGGAGAATGTCATCATATTATGAAAAGGAATCAACTCAAGAAGAGAAAATAGCAATTGTAAATATGTGTACACCAAGTACTGTAGAGTGAATTTTATGGAAGAAACATTATTTGATCTAAAAGGACAGATAGATTCCAGTACAATGATCATATAGGAATTTGGTATCATACTTTTATTAATGGTGGAATCATCTAATAGATCAACAAAGAAGACTTTAGTTTAATCTCTACTATAGACAATTAGAACTAATAGATATTTGCAGAGTATTTCATACAATAACTGCAACATACATATTTTCTAGAAAATTTTCCAAGAATGACCAATCTATGAGGCTACAAAAAAAGTCTTCATAAGTTGAAAAATATTTACATCATACACTGTGTCTTCTTTGGTCACATGAAATATGGTATAA
>PVLA01012887.1:0-40834 GCA_004027455.1 Hydrochoerus hydrochaeris | reverse complement strand
TCCTGAACCATTACCTATGAAATTTGAATAATTGATATCTCTCTATATGTTCATTCTCTTTCTAACCTATCTTCAAAGTGATCTGTTGCAAATGTTATGTATCAAAATTTTCAAGTGAGAACTGATTTAGAAACCCAAAATTTTCTTAAAAACTTACCTAAAAGTACCTAAATTTTAAGTAAATTATGTACAACACAAAACTATTTTCCCTGAAAGAGGATAGGCTAATATTCAAGTGGATTTAAGTTTATTTTAACTAATGCAAAGCATTGCATGGAGATTCTTCATTTAACATCTAAGTTTATTACTATGACAATCTTCAAGATTCCTGTTCATCCATCCCTGTCACACAATTGAAAACCTATGTAAAATATATTAGTGTGAGATACTTTTCTGCTTTCTAATAAATAATATGTTTAAAATTTCACACATTTTCTCTACTAAAAGTCAGTCATTATCACTTGAAACCATTTGTTCTTAAAAATATCACTGCATTCTGTCCAATAAATTTCTCTTTATCATAGGATTTAAGGAAACTTCATCACCTTATTGGGAGAAACATTTACTTTTTTTGTTTATTTAAAGTGGTGGGAAGCAAAACAGAAAAAATGGTAGAAACAATACAGAACTTCAAAAAAAATAGAGTAAGAAATCACTGTTTGATACATTACATATTGTCTTCTTGGATATAGTTGTTCCAGTTACAAAGTTAAAGCATACAAAGTGGACATTCAAACAGTGAGGCTGCAAAAAGTTCTATTCATCAATCCAACAAAAACTTAGTAACATGTTTATCAATCCTACACACTTAAGGTTGCATACAGTTATCTCTTTTAAAGTACTTTCTTTTCCTCCTCTTGCTTTTTTCAAGATGTTTTATTTAAAGAAAAAAATTTTTAAATTGAAAGAGGGTAGAAACAATACAAAATGTCAAAAACAAAACAAAACAAAATAGTAACCAGCAAAAATCACTAGTTGATAATTATATACTTTCCTCTTAGATGCAGTTGTTCAAGTTACAAAACTAAAGTCCACAAAGTGGACATCCAAACAGTGAGACTGCAGTCAGTTTTGCTCATCCATCCAACTAAAATTTAGCAACATGGTTATTAATTTCACACACTCAAACATAAATGCAGTTATATCCTTTAGAATATTCTCTTTTCCTTTATTTCCCTTGCAATAACTATAATCCATTCTCATAAACTACTTAGAAGTTCTACACATATATAAGTCTCTACACATATACCTAGCCTTTCTGTATTAGAGGGAGAAATAAATCAAAACAAGTCAGCAATACAAATTCCTAGAGAAACACGAAATGAAAAGAACATACAATAACACAGCATTAGGTGATCTATGGTAGTCACTATGATGTCTCTAGTTATTTAAAATAAAATTGTCTATATCATCAAATATAATATAAACTTAGCATTGCTTTACATTATTAATAAAATCTAAACATTGGAGACATTATAGGACTTCAGAGGCAGTTAACAATCAAACCAGAATGGGTATCCTATTGAATCCTGTCATCTTCAGAGTAGTTGCCCCTACTCTCAGACTCAACACTCTCAAGCATACCAGATTCAAATAAAATCAGTCAAGATAAAACAGTGATATAACCAATCTTCTCTGTTTTATCTCTGCCATGCTATTTTTCTGTTGTTCTTTGTTTACTTTTCTCCTTCATTCCACTGTCTGCCCCTTTCTTTGAGGCCTTTCTGCCATTATTCCTGGAACCCTGGTGGTTTTCTTCTCTCTCTCTAGAATGTCCTTTAGTATTCCTTGCAGGGTTGGATTGGTGGTCACAAAGTACCCCAGTTCCTCTTTGTCGTGGAAATATCTTGTCTCCCCATTAATTTTGAGAGAAAATTTTGCAGGGTACATCATTCTGGGTTGGAGGTTATTTTCTTTCAGGGCTTGGAATATTTCACTCCAAGCTGTTCATGATTTGATGGTTTGCATTGAGAAGTCTGCTGTGATTTTGATGAGTTTTCCTTTATAGGTAATCTGTTTCTTTTCTCTGACTGCTTTTAATATTCTGTTCTTGTGATGGATTTCTGGGATCCTGATTATGATATGTCTGGGTGTAGATCTGTTTGGGTTGTAGCTGGCTGGAGTTCTATATGCCTCATTTATCTGAACTTCACTTCCGTTCCCTATTTTGGGAAGTTTTCCTTAATTATTTCTGTGAATAGACTTTTTATTTCATTTGTATTTGTTGCTGCATCTTCATTCACATATTTTATTCTTAGGTTATAAATCCTCTTGTCATCTTCTAGCCTTTGTATGGTTGCTTCCTGGTTCCTTGTTATTTTTAAGAGATCCTTCCTTTCATGATCATACTTTGCAAATCTATCTTCAAGTTTTGAAAGTTTGTCTTTAGTTTCTGTTAAAAGGTTTTGCCAGGTTTCAATGGAGTTTTTAATTTCCTGATATTGTCTTTGGATCTGTTTCATATATTCTAGATTTTGTTTATATTCTTCATCAAAGGCTTCTCTCCTTTCTCTGGGTTCCTCTATTCTTTCATTTGTGTCTGCTTGAGGATTACCCAGGACTTCTTTTATTAGTCTTCTTTTATCTTGCTTCACCTGTGTTAGAATTTCAGATTTAAATTCGACGATGAGGTCACAGATGCATTTCTTTATTTCCTAAGAGGCTGTCTCTGGCATTACAGGTTTGCTGCTCTCACCTCCTCTGCATTACTTCTGTTGAACTCACTTTCCATTTCCACAGTTGGGGACCTTTTGCTCTTTCTCTGCCTTGTCATGTTTTCGGCCCCCTTCAGACGGGTGGGTGGTGGAGGTCTCTGGGCCTTTCATTTTGCTTACAGTTTTTCTGCAGCATCCCCTCAGTCTACAGTGGATCTGTGAGTTGCAGGCTGAGAGCTGGCTCCTCTCCCTATGCCAGTCAACCAGTTTATGCTTCAACAGGTTTTTGTGTTCCCTGGGGATGGCACTGGCCCAGGAAAGCCTCGTCCCTGGCTATTGGGTTTCAACCAGGGGTGTGGCCCTGCCCGAGCAGATCCCACCAATCTGCTTTGGACTAGGAGTCATCAGCAGACGTTGCCTAGGGCCCCGATTCAAGTCGGCCCTGTCCAACTCCAAAATGTCGCCCAGCCAGTCCTCCTGGTTTGGGGATTCCAGTCCCCATCACTCACCAAAGTTCACGCAGCTCGACTGGCTGTTTCCACATCCCGTCTCGGGGCCTCCCCCAGCCGAGGGTCTGGAGCTCACCAACCCCCACTCTTGGCAGGGCCGTGATCTCAGCTCAATCTTGAATCACCTGAACTTAAGACTTACAAGTACAGCGATTGGGGCTTGCCCAGTTCCAGCCCTCTGTCCATGCTTCTTTTTCATCTTTCTTTTTTTTCTTTTTCTTTTTCCTCAGTTTCTTCCTGGGTCATGAGAATTCCTCTCCTTTTGTTTGGCTTTCTCCATTTTGCCAGATTGCAACATCTGAGTTGTTTTTATTTTTATTTTCCTCAGAGAAGCTCTCTTACAGTGCCACCACATAGTCAGCCATCTTGTAATCCATATCCAACATTTACATTTTGCTATAGTAGAGGAAACTGTTGCCTAGGAAGAGACCTAGAAATGAACATCAGTTCTGTGTCTCTGAGCTCCTACCATATGCACATATGTGTGAATCTCTCCTCTTCTTTATGCTCATGCTTTTTAGTGTAAATAAGGAAGATAACCTTCATCTCCAAATGTGTAGTGACTAGAAAAAGTTTGTAACTTAAGTGTGTAGTCACTGTGAGTTTATATTTTTAAAATAAATGATTCTATCATTTAAATAGAAAGATTACTGATAAGCACAGTAAACTATATTCAAATGGCACTGGATCCTGAAAGAGTATGAAGCACTATAACATATCTCAGCCTGAGATATATATTCATCTGATCCTTATTATCTGATTTTTTAATTCATTAATACCTTTACCATGTTCTTGAGAACTGCACATAACCATTATACCATCAAATGAATTACAGTGCCTGTGTATTGATGATACAGACACAAACCAAATGTATCTTATCTTTTTATAGGATATTTATAGGACATTCCAGAAAGGAATGAACATGTGGACACGAACTTATCAAGTACATTTATGCCATGCTGATTAAGGACACTATTTGCTAATTAAGGAAGAATCCATTCAATATTTAGCAGAAGTTTTGCTTTGATACTTTCTTTGTGTCAAACAAGGTGTGGGATCTGAGGAGTCAGATGTAAATGGAAAGTACATCATTCCTTTCAGAACATATACATATAATTGATAAGACACAAACAAAATGGCCTGATATAAAAATAGAAAAAGAAGGGCTAGGGATTAAGCTCAGTGTCTTAAGTTCCTACCTGGCAGGCATGAGGTTGTGAGTTCGATCCCCAGTACCAAAACAAAAAAAGAAAAAAGAAAAAAAAGAAAGAAAAAAGACAAACAATAGCTTTAGATCACAGGACATAATGGATATGAAGATTATTCTTATAATTCACCATGATGAAAACAAAGCAATTTTTGGTCTGATGCTAGACAATTTAATATCATATGGGAAAAATATATCTATATGTTGTCTAAAGGGAAGTTGTTACAATTACAACTGAACATTAAATAAAATGCTGCCTCCGAGATATTAAAAACCTTCCCTGCACTGAGAAATAATAAGTGAAGCTGAAAGATTAAATATTAAACTGGCAGGTGCTGTCCAATATATCAATTTTTTATTGTTTCCTTACAGAAAGAGTTAAGCAGAGGCTCAGTGGTTTTAACCACAAGTACGTTTAAGGTACATTTTAAACTCTCTCATTTCTCAAATGGAAATGAAATCAAGACTTAGCATAGCCCCATTTGAGACTGTGTGAAATAATTGCATACGTGGAGAAGGAGAGAAGCTGCGAGAACATCTCACACCAGTGGCAGAGGAGAAATCTGTGCTGAATTATGAAGTGTATGCACTTTCTGAGACCCACATCTGCTTTTCATACTTTGGATACAACTGGTGCTCCACACTGCTCTACTTTGTGACCTGTCAGGAATCCCCAAAGGAAGGTCACAGTGAACCAGGTGCATCTTGCTAGAGTGACAAGGATGTGGCATGGTTGCTTTGTGTCATTAAGGGGAAAAAATCCCAGGAGTAATCCTCCTTTGATTACTATGTCTGAAATCTGATTGTCCTATTCAAATGTGGTTTAACAATGGACCTAACTGTCCATTGTAGATCCACTAAAATAGCTAGCATTTTTATTTACTATAGGGAATAACAGGATGGGTATTTATTATTGTAGGAGACAAAGCATGTGAAATGAGATCAACAGCACAGAGCTCATTGCTCAGTGCCTGGAACAAGGGAAGCCCTCAGAAACTGTTCATGATGTTGTTCTCACTGTCCTCCTCCTCTACATTCTTATCATCACATTCATTATCATCTTTGCATGCTAGGAAACACTGCATGACACATTTTCTGCTACTATGAGTGAGTCACCAATGGGAAATAGGGAAACAAGGTGTTCAGAAAGAAAATTTAAATAATAATTCTGCTTTCCCCACTAAAAGCCAAAACATACAATTTCCATCCCTCATAACAAATCTTTTTCATAGTTGCACCTTTCCATTGTCTATCCAAACTGTCATGTTTGTCTTTATTAATAGGAGACAAATAAAGGATGCTTTCCATATCTATGAGGTCCTTTTTCACTTACTGGGTAATGCTGTTTCTCTTCTGGGTCATGGGCAAGGAGAGAAGATCGAAAGACCCTCTTATATTAGCTATCTGAGGAAGCATCAACTCTGTTCCCAGAATTGAAATGAATACATTGTCAGATAGGAGCTTGCTGATGTAGAAAACCATTGAGCCTGAGGAACTGATATGAAGATCACTGGACTGAAGTAATCAAACTGAAGGGCAAGCTGAATATTGACAGCTATATGATTTTGAGGGTTCAATTCACAGAGCTCATAATTACCCAAATTGTTCCATGACATCCCAGCAGCCTCTAAGGACTTCTTAACACCAATGGAAGAGAGAGGCAAAGGAAAATAATTGTTTATAAGAGGTTTTTTGGTTCTTCTTATACTCTGATTAAACTGGTGTGTCCTAATCCCTTCTATCATTTGTACATATTTACACGTTTCTTTTTGCCCTTCTTTCATTTTTATAATCATATATGTATAAGTGAAAACAGATTGAACTATATTAGGTACACATTTAAATGGCCCTAATTACATTCATATTCTTTGAAACACTCAACATCATACAACTTTAGCATGTTTTCATTTCTAAAACTGAAATTTTATGCTCAGTTTGAAAATTCTGTTTATGCCACCTTTATTTCACCATGAAGTATAATGGGAAGTTAAAGCCATGAAATTACAAAATTAATGAGTGTGAGGTTGGAGTTAAAAGTCTACTTATTAGGGTGCTTTCTCTTTCCCCCTATATTCAAGTGGATGTCATAGGTCCTGAGGTTAGACCGTGCTACTGTGGGGTCTTCCTAGGGTGCTTACAATGACCCTGTTCCTCATGATATATAGGCACAGGTGTCAAGCACAAGGGAGATTATAGTATCTATCACTGAGGCATCTACACTGTTTGTGGGTAAACTTGATTGAACTGAGTAAGCATATGCTCCAAAACTTATTCCATAAAATAAGGAAACATTTGACAGTTGGAATCAAATATTAAGGAAGGTTTAATACATGGCAACTTGGTGAGCACATTTTTGGAGTGAAGAAATAATTTTATAGCAAGAAGAAACGATCCATAAGATTGGGGATAAAGAATGTGATTTACACAACTTGTTCAGTGTTACTTGGAAAATTGTCAAAAGATGCAAAATTAAGGAGGTGGGTAGGACTACTTAAGTAATTAACAGTTTTCTAACTCTTGAAGAAGATAAAACATATGATAAGAAAATCGTGCTTATCAAAAGGATAAGAAAAACTTAGAATAAAAATTAAGGATCCACCAAGATAGGACTTTGTGGTGGCTAAGTAAGTAAGCACACATTGACACAAACAACCTTCTTGCCACAATGAGAGGACAGGGCTCATGCCTCGGCAGTTGCAATAAGACAAAGCATCCCAATTTTATATCAGTATTATCATATAATTGTAGGTACTGGTCAATGTTTTCTTTAATTTCCTCTATGACTCACTGGTTGCTCAGGAGGATATTGTTTATTTTCCATGTGTTTATGTAGTTTTTCTGGTATTTTTTGCCATTGAATTCTATTTTAACTACACTATGGTGAGAAAATATGCATGAAAAAATTTCAATTCTGCTGCATTTACTTAGTGATACTCTACTGACTAGTATGTGTTCTATTCCAGATTACACTCTATGTGCACATGAGAAGAGTATGAATGCTGATACTATGGAGTGGAAAAACCTGAAGATATCTACTAAATCCATTCATTCACAGATATGGTGTACTTTTGATTTTTTTGTTGATTTTTTTCTACTTTAATTTTCTATGTGATCGTTGGTTATTAATGTCCCCCCATTACAAATGTGTTAGTGTTTATTTGGCTTTTAAGATCTGCTTATACGGATCCTGTTAGATGGGTACCTGCCCAGTGACCTTCATTCAACTAGGCGAGCCAGGCCCACTGAAAGGGGAGAGAGTCCCATGCTGCTGCAGTGAGGTGAGTTACAGCTCGCCACATCAGGCCTGGGAAAAGTTTGGGACCATCTGTCCCAGCACCTGGGTGACCACTCAGCCACCTAGGACACTGGACTATGCCCCAGAAGTTCTGCAGGCTTTATTAGACCACACTCAGCAACCTTCTTTCAACCAGGGAAACCATCCCCAACTCGTGAGTGGAGCCAAAACCACGTGAGTCCCAGTATCAGAGGGTGCAGGAGGTTATTTCCAACACATCGAGAGAAAAGTTTGGAACATCACTGGAAACATGGAAATATAGGAAAATGACAAAATGAAAGACCAAAATGCAATCTCAAACCTCCAGCCCAACCTGAGAAAGCCTAGGAGCCATGTACATAGAAGAAAATACTAGGCATAAACCTGAAATGCCTGAAATGATATCAAATGAAATAAAAAGGCAACTATGGGAAGCTATGAGCGAACTCAAATCAGAAATAATCTCGTAAGTAAAAGGAGAAATGACAAAAATAACGAAAGAAATACTGAATCTATCCAATGAAGACACAGGTAACAAATTAGAGGAAGAAAGAAAAATGATAGAATCCCTCAAAGAACAGTTCAAGAAACAAACAATACATGAAGCAGATTCAAAGAGATATACAGGAAATCAAAAACTATTGAAATTTGCAAAAACTGCCTCAACAAAAGTGCAGATAGAATCTCAGACATCAAAGATAAGATTGCAGCTAGTGAACAGGAAAGGAAAGATCTTCTAAAAATGACAAGAACTCAGGAAGTAACAATTCAACACCTGCAAGATGATGCAAAGAAAAACAACATATGATTAATAGAGATAAATGAAAAAGAAGGAGAAAACACAATTGATATCAAGAGTCTGTTTACAGAAGTAATAGATGAAAACTTTTCAAATATGAGTGTGGAAACTGACATGCAGATTAGTGAAGCATATGGCACTCCAAATAGCCATAAGCAAAACAAAACTACACCCAAACATATAATAATCACCATCACAGAAATCCAACATAAGAACAGAATATTAAAATCTTTTAGAGAGAAAAGACAACTCACCTATAAATGAGAACCTATCAGATTTACAGAAGACGTCTCAGCACAAACAGTGAAGACAGGAAGAGCATGGAGTTAAGTGTTTCAGATCCGAAAGAAAAATGTCTTTCAACCCAGAGTGATGTACCCTGCAAAACTGTCCTTCAAAATGGATGGGAAAATAAAATACTTCTATGACAAAGATCAGCTGAATAACTTCATGATCACCAAATGAACACTATAAAGAATACTGAAAAACCCTTCTAAGCAAGATAGACAATTAAAAAGAATGGAAAGTTAAGATACAACATCAGAAAGATAACATGTCAACAAAAAACCAATATATGACAGCTATAACCATTAACATAAATGGCGTCAATTCACCAATTTAAAAAAACAGACCAGCAGAACGGAACAAGAAACAACCTCCAACTATATGCTGTCTACAAGAAATCCATCTAAGCCAAAAGGAAACTCATAGGATGAAAGTCAAATGATGGAAAACTATATTCCATGCAAAAGGAACTCAAAAAATTGGGAATAGCTATTCTGTTTGCAGACCATGTGAACTTCAAACCAAGAATGCTCCAAAGAGATAAAGAAGGTCAGTCACTACATACTAGTTAGGTGAAAATTGCAAGAAGAAGCAGAGATAGCAATCATAAATATATATGCACCAAATTTCAGAGCACACAGCTAAACAAAGAAAGTATTAAAGGAAATGAAAAATCAAATAGGCAATAGCACAATTATAACAGGAGAACTTAACATGCCATTGACACAAAGGGATAGATCAACTAGACAGAAAATCAGGAAAGAAATAACAGAACTGAATCACATCTGTGAACAAATGGATTTGAAAGATGTATACAGAGTGTTTCATCCAACAACAGCAGAATATACATTCTTCTTAGCAGTACATGGGACATTCTCTAAGATAGACCATATTCTAATCCACAGAACACATTTAAGTAAATGCAAAAGAATTGAAATTATCCCATGCATGTTATCAGATCATAGTGCCATGAAACTACAAATTAAAGATAAAAGTAACTGCAAAAACCCCACAAACACATGGAAATTGAATGATACACACTTGAGCAATCAGTGGGCACAGAGGAAATTAAAGAATATTAAACAATATCTACAAGCAAATGCAAATACACATAGAAGTTACTGGAACCTGTGGGATGCAATGAAAGCAGTCCTCAGAGGAGAATTTATTACACTGAGCTCCCACATAAGAAAACAGAATGAACCCAAATAAGCAAAGTGATATTACACCTCAAACAGCTAGAAAAAGAAGAGCAAGCTGAGCCAAAAGCAAAAAGAAGGGAGGAAACTATAAAGATCAAAGCAGAAATCAATGCAATAGAGACTAAGAAAACAATGCAAAGAATCAATGAACCAAAAATTTGGCTCTTTGAAAGAGTAAATAAACTTGATGAGCCTCTAACCAATCTAATTTAAAAAGGGAAAGAAAAGACTCAAATTCAAGCAATACAGAATTAAAAAGGGGAAATCACTACTGACACTGTGGAAATAGAGAAGATGATTAACAACTATTTTGAAAACTTCTACTCTCATAGGTTTGTAACACAGAAGAAATGGTAAGATTCCTTGAAACACATGAACCACCAAAGCTGGATCAAGAAAATGTAAAAATGCTGAATAACCCAATTTCTATTAATGAAACTGAAAATGTAATCAAGTCCCTACCAAAAAAGAAGAGCCCAGACCCAGATGGATTCACTGCAGAATTCTACAAGAAATACAAAGAAGACTTAATGCCAACACTCCTCAAATTCTTCAATGAAATTGAAAGGGAAGTAATTCTAAGTCATTCCTGGAAGCAAATATCACTCTAGTGAGAAAGACCCAACTAAAAAAGAACTACGGGCCAATCTCCCTGACGAACAAAGATGCAACAATTCTCAATAAAATATTCACAAGCACGATGCAGCAAATCATCAAGAAGTCAATACACAATGACCAAGTGGGATTCATCCCAGGCATGCAGGGATGGCTCAACATACATAAATCAAAAACTGTAATCCACCATATATATAGAGCCAAAAGTAAGAATCACATGATCATTTCTATAGATGCAGAAAAATCTTTTGATAAGATCCAACACCCATTCATGATAAGAACCTTACTGAGAATTGGAATAGATTGTCTCTAGCTGTATATGATAAAGGCCATCTTTGACAAACCAACATCAAATGTCATACTAAATGGCCAAAAACTGAAAGCCTTTACCTTGAAATCAGGCCCAAGACAAGGATGTCCCTTATAACCACTCTTATTCAACATAGTACTGGAAATACTAGCCAGAGAAATTAGACAAGGGAGAGAAATAAAAAGAGTATAGTTAGGAAAAGAAGAAGTTAAATTATCATTATTTGCAGATAACATGATATGCTACATAGAAGACCCTGAAACCTCCATTGAAAGACTCCTAGATATAACAAATAAATTCAGCAATGTAGCGGGATACAAAGTTAAAGCTCAAAAATCAATAACATTCTACTGCACTAACAACAAAATCACCCACTGAGAGAGAAATAAGAGAAGCTACAACCTTTGCACTAGCATCCCCAAAAATGATATACTTAGGAATTTATCTAACAAAAGATGTAAAAGAGTTGTACAAGGAAAATTATAATACCCTTTAAAATGGAAATCAAAGAGGACCTAAGAAAATGGAAAGACATCCCTTGTTCATGGGTAGGAAGAATAAATATTGTAAAAATGGCCATTCTCCCAAAATATTTATACACATTCAATGCAATCCCAATGAAAATACCACTAACATACCTCATAGATCTAGAGAAACCAGTCTTAAAATTCATCTGGAACGAGAAGAGACCTAGAATAGCAAAGGCAACTCTAAGCAGCAAAGCCAAGGCAGGAGGCATCACAATCCCTGACTTGAAGTTATACTACAAAGGTACTGTAATAAAACCAACATGGTATTGAAATAAAAGCACGCCTGAAGATCAATGGAATAGACTAGAAGATACAACTATGAACACACTCAGCCAACTTATTTTGATATAGAGGCCAAACATATTCACTGGAAGAATGATACTCTCTTTAATAAATGGTGCTGGAAAAACTGGCTTTCCAGATGCCGACAACTAAAATGACACCCATGCCTGTCACCATGTACTCAACTAAATCTAAATGGATCAAAGATCTAAATATTAAAACAGAAACACTAAATCTGTTGGAAGACAAACTAGGTAAAATTCTTGAAGACATAGGGGTTGGTAGAGAATTCATGAACAAGAACCAAACTGCACAGGAAATACTTCCCAGAATCAATAACTGGGATCACATCTTATTAAAGAGTTTCTGCATGTCCAAAAAAATCTCCAGCAGAGTGTAAAGACAACCCACAAACTGGGAAAAAGTCTTAGTGAACTGTCCCTCAAACAAAGGAATCTGTCTTAAACTTATAAACAATGTATAAAAATCAGACCCCTGAAATTCAAAGATCCAATCCAAAAATGGGCATCTGAGATGAACACACAGTTCTCAGATGAAGAACTATGAATGGCAAATAAATATATTAAAAACATGTTCATCATCATTGGCCATTAGAGAAATGCAAATTAAAACCACACTGAGATTCCATCTCACCCCAGAAAGAATGGCCAGTATCAACTAAACTACCAACAACAAATGCTGGAGAGGATGTGGGGAAAAAGGAACTCTTCTGCACAGTTGGTAGGAGTGTAGACTGTTGCAAACACTGTGGAGGTCAACCTGGAGATTCCTCAAAAAGCTGAGGTTGGAAGTCCCATTTGACCCAGCTATTCCACTCTTCTGGCATATTCCCAGAAGATCTAAAAACATCTTACCACAGTGATATATGTGCACCCATGTTTATAGCAGCACAATTTGTAATAGACAGATCTTGGAAACAACCTAAGAGATAAGGAATATCCTTCTCTTGTGCCTGATTTTAAGGTAAAAGTTTTCAATTTTTGGCCATTTAATATGATGCTGGCTGTTGGTTTGTCATAGATGGCCTTTATTATATTGGGTAAAGACCATCTATTCCAATTCTCTGTAAGGTTCTTATCATGAATGGGTGTGGGATCTCATCAAAAGATTTTTCTGCATCTATAAAAATGATCATGTGATTCATACTTTTGGTTCTATTGATATGGTGGATTACATTGATTGATTTATGTATGTTGAACCATCCCTGCATGCCTGGGATGAATCCCATTTGTTCTTGTGTATAATCTTCTTCATGATTTGCTGCATCATGTTTGCCAATATTTTACTGAGAATTTTTGCCTCTATGTTCATTAGAGAGATTAGCCTTTTGTTCTCTTTTTTAGTTTGGTGTTTCTCAGGTTTTGGTTCTAGAGTAATATTTGCTTCCAGGAATGACTTAGGGAGAATTGCTTCCCTTTTGATTTCATTGAAGAGTTTGAGTAGTGTTGGCATTAAGTCTTTTTTGTATTTCTTGTAAAATTCCACAGTGAAATTATCTGGGCCTGGCTTCTTCTTTGTTGGTAAGGACTTAATTACATTTTCAACTTCATTAATAGAAATTGTGTTATTCAGCAGTTTCATATCTTCTTCATCCCCATCTTTGGTGGTTCATATGTTTGTAGGAATCTGTCCATTTCTTCTGTGTTATCAAATCTACGCAAGTAGAGGTTTTTGAAATAGGTGTTGATGATCTTCTGTATTTCCACAGAGTTGGTAGTCATTTCACCTTTTTCATTCTGTATTGCTTGAATTTGACTCTTTTCTTTCCTTTTTTAAATTAGATTTGTTAGAGGCTCATCGATTTTATTTATTCTACCAAAGAACCAAATCTTTGTTTCATTGATTCTTTGCATTGTTTTCTTAGTCTCTATTGCATTAATTTCTGCTCTGATCCTTATAATTTTTTTCCCTTCTTTTGGCTTTGGGCTTGGCTTGCTCTTCTTTTTCTAGATGTTTGTGGTGTACTATATGGTTGTCTATTTGTGTTGATTCTGTTTTCCTAATGTGGGAACTCATTGCAATAAATTTTCTTCTGAGGATCACTATCATTGCATCCCACAGATTACGGTAGGTTGTATTAGATTTTTCCTTTGCATGTAGATATTGTTTAATTTCTTCTTTAATTTCCCCTGTGGCTCATTGATTCATCAAGAGTGTATTATTCAATTTCCATGTATTTGTTGTGTTTTTGCAGTTTTTTATCATTAATTTCCAGTTTCATGGCACTATGATCTGATAACACGCATGGGAAAATTTCAATTCTTTTGCATTGAGTTAAATATGTTCTGGGGGCTAGTATATGGTCTATTTTAGAGAATGTCCCATGTACTGCTGAGAAGAATGTATATTCTGATGTTGTTGGATGGAACACTCTGTATACGTCTATTAAGTCCATTTGTTCACCGGTATGATTCTGTTCTGTTATTTCTTTGCTGATTTTTTGTCTAGTTGATCTGTCCCTTTGTGTCAATGGTGTGTTAATATCTCCTGTTAAAATTGTGTTATTGCTTATTTGATTTCTAATTTCTTTTAATACTTTCTTTGTATACCTGGGTGCTCTAGAATTTGGTGCATATATTTTTAACTGTTATCACTTCCTCTTCAAGTTTTCCCCTATTATGTGGTGACCTTCTTTAACTCTTCAGACCATTTTTTGGTTTGAAGATCACATTGTCTGCAAACAGAATAGCTATACCTGATTTTTTTTGAGTTCCTGTAGCACGAACTATTGTTTTTCATCCTTGCACTTTCAGTCTATGAATTTGCTTTTGGGTTAGGTGGGTATCTTGTAGACAGCATATGTTTGGACATTGTTTCTTGATCCATTCTGCCATTCTGTTTCTTTTTATTGGTGCATTGAGGCCATTTATATTAATGGTTATAACTGTTATATACCATTTTATTGCTGACATTTATCATTCTGCTGTTGTATGTTTATCTTTCCCTTCTGTTTAATTGTCTGTTTTGCTTAGTAGTTTTTTCCTATGTGTATCTAGAATGTCTTTCAGTATTCTTTGCAGAGTTGGGTTGGTGATCATGAAGTTCTTTAGCTGTTTTTTTGCCATGGGAGTTTCTTATTTCTCCATCCATTTTAAAGGACAGTGTTGCAGTGTACAGCAGTCTGGGTTGGAAGTCATTTTCCTTTAGGATCTGAAATGTTTCACTCCATGCTCTTCTTGCTTCATTGTTTGTGTTGAGAAGTGTGCTGTGATTCTGATAGGTTTCCCTTTAGGGGTTATCTGTCTTTTCTCTCTAACAGCTCTTAATATCGTGTTCTTATGTTAGATTTCTGGGAGGGTGATGATTAGATGTCTGAGTGTAGTTTTATTTTGGTTATGGCTATTTGCAGTTCTATATGCTTCACTAATCTGAATGTCAGTTTCCATTCTTATGTTTGGGAAATTCTTAGCTATTACTTCTGTAAATAGCCTCTTGATATCATTTTTGTTGTCCCCTTCTTTTTCATTTATCCCTATTAATCTTATGTTGTTTTTCTTCGCATCATCTTGCAATTGTTGAATTGTTACTTCCTGATTCCTTGTTATTTTAAAAGATCTTTCCTTTCGTGTTCACTAGCTTTGCGGTCTGAAATTTTAACTTCATTTTTGTTGAGGCAGTTTTGGTAACTCACAATAGAACTTTTGATTCCCTGTATATCTCTTTTAATCTGCTTCATGTTTTCTGTTTGTTGCTTATACTGTTCATTCAGGAATTCTGTTTGCTCTGTTCTGCTAATATTTTACTTGTGTCTTCTTTAGATGTGTTCAGTATTTCTTTCACTACTTTTATCATTTCTTCTTTTACCTGGGAGATTATTTCTAATTTCAGTTCCTTTACAGCTGTCTGTACTTGCTTCTTTATTTTCATTGATATCATTTCAGATATTTCAGGTGTATGACTAGCATTTTCTTCTATGTATGTGGCTCACAGGCTTTCTTGGGATGGGCTGGAGTTTTGATATTGCATTTTGGTCTTTTGTTTTGTCATTTTCCTATATTTCCATGTTTCAGGCAATGTTTCAAAACTTTCCCTGAGGGTGTTGGGAATCACCTCCTGTCCCTGAGATCCTGGGACTCATGGATCTTGACTCCCCTGGTTGAATGAAGTCACTGGGTGTGGTCCACGACACCCATCAACCTTATAAGCCCACTAAGCATTTTAAGGCTAATCCAGTGTCCTAGGTGGCTGAGTGGGCACCCAAGCACTGGGGGTGATGTCCCAAACTCTCCCAGGACAGAGCCAGGGACCTGAAACTCCACTCACTGCCACACGGACCTACCTCCCTCTCAGAGCTGGCTTGATTCCCTGATTGAATAAAGGTCACTGGGTATTGTCCACTCAAGCTTGTGAAACCTCTCCAGGCTAGTCCAGTGTCTTGGGGGGCTGGGCAGACACCCCAGTACCTTGAGTGATGTCCCAAACTCCCTGGAGCCAAGGCCAGTGAGCTGGAACTTCCCTTTCCCTTGCTGCTGCACAAGCTGTAACTCCCTCACAGCAGTGCAGACCTAAGACCCCTCTCCAGGGTGCTTATATTTTTTAATGGACAAGACTCTTACCATTCCACTAGGTTTTATTCACCTATCCAGTTTCCTTGCTTGATATTCTATAGTTCATGATTGAACAATTTCTTGCTTTCCTTTAGATAAGCTGCACATTTCTCTCAAACAGTGGAATTCTTGAGACCATATAGGTTTAATTCATAGAGGAAATAAAGATATATACAGGTTATTGGATTTCAATTTATTACACTATTTTGTTATGCAAGAGTTAGTATGAAATTTTCTGCTGTATATATACCTAAACCTGGAAATTCATTATGATTATTTACAAAAAAGAGGAATCAGGCAATAGTTGTCACAAAAAATTCCATAGATTAGCACAAAATCATTTATTAAGGCTTAAAATTTATTATATATATAACATTATATTTTCAAAAGAAAATATTTAAGTTAGTATTTTTATGAGTTAGCTTTCATTTTAGTATTAAGTGTGTTAGCTCTCTTTACAAATACATAATGATCACAATCTTCTTACTTTTCTCAAAACCATCCATTCCCAGCAACGTGTCTCAACGTGTCTCATTATGACTTTTTCTTTGTATTTTAAATCAATTGTTGAAACTGTTCCATTTTATCTCTAATCTTAAATTTCCTTAATTATAGTTAAGGATTAGCATGAAGAGATTTCAAGATCCAAGTTTGAACTTGAACCTCTTTATTTCTCATTGATGGAATTTTGTCTGTCTTTCCTGATCCATGAAATGATTTCACAGAATCATGGTCTTACCAAAGAAATGCATATGGTACAATTTTCCAATTTATTTTTATGAAATGAACTTTCAAAGCTCAATATATCATGCAAATAAAAATTAGCAGGTACTACAAACCCATAAGATACGTGTATGAACTCCAATAATTGATATCTATTCAATGTTATAATGAATTTTTTACATTTTGCCAATAAACAATCAGTCCTACTAAACACATCATGTAACTCATGGAATAATTCTCAAAATTATTCCACAAGTCTGTCTGTCAATAATCCATAAATGATTAGTAGCCAAGAAATTTCATATTACAAAAGAAATACTTTTTTTATTTTAAAGGTAGTAGAAATACAACAGAACAAGGCAGAACAAAACCAATCGAGACAGTGCAATGAATTTGGTACAGAACTTCACAGCAGGTTACCAGGATAACAGTAATAGGTATCATAGTATATCTCTTTTTCTTCACAATAGTTGTATAGTCAATTAGGTATAGCAAAATTAAACAAGACAGAGCATAATAAAACCAATTGAAAGAGAATATTGAATAGTGTAAAGCAATTACTCATAAGGAAACAAAACTGAAAACAATATTTGCTTTCAAACAGAAGATAGAGGAGACCCCCCCCCATTTGCTATATTGCATACAGTCCTCCTGCCAAGAATTGCTCAGATCTCTGTCCCCAGTTGCTAACGGGGTGGGTGGTGGATGTTAAGAGAGTGGGTGAATTGCTTCTTTGTGCAGCCACCTGGGTTCCATCATGCAAGAAATATTTCCACTGAGGCCCATTAGAGAGGAGTCAAGATTATATGTAATTATAACAACAATGAGGAAGAGAGCATTTAGGCCTGTACCCTGACCTGTTACTAAATGCACAGTGTGTGTGAATCTGGACACCTCCCCCTGCTCTTATTGCTTCATGGAAATATGGAGATTCTCACCCTTCTCCACAAAAAATGTGAACTTAAAGGAAGTGTGGAACTTAAATATTTAGGTACTTCATGTTTTCATCTTCAAATGAAACCTCTCTTTTGACAAAGAGCAAATTTATTGGGAGAGAAAAGTGAGAGGCAAAGGAGTGGGAAATGAGAAAAATAGTAAAATGTATCCAGTCCCACTCATAGCATTGCACACTTCTCTTTTTGTATATTTTACTAGTTTTATACCCATGAAAATGTTTGCTATGATCTTGGAATAATTAAATGCAGTAGATGCTTATAAATATACAAGAGCTCTGTGTTCTTAACATAGAGAGAATCAATAGCAATTTTCTTTAGCTGTAGTTCTACAGGACATTCCTCTGAGAGATGTAAGCCACAAAGTGGAAAGTACCAGACTGCAGAAGTCATGTAATAATGCCTATCTATTGCAATCCAAATAAAAGTTTAACCAGTGTTTAAGGAGGATTTTTATTTTTCATTCTTCCTGTGTGTCATGAGAGAGACAGGATCCAGGAAGTCTGAAATGTGAGATTGCATTGTTTTTCTCCATATACATGTGCACATTTATAAATAAACAAAAAAACAAAATATCACTGACAGAAAAAATAAAATGACAATTTTGCATACTGAAATATTGTATTTTTTATTTTAAAGTTAGTAGAAATACAACAGAACAAGACCGAACAAAGTCAGTTGAGACAGTGCATTGAATCTGGTACAGAAGTTCACAGCATGTTACCAGGATAACAGTAATAGGTATCATAGTATATCTCATTATCTTCACAATAGTTGTCTAATCAATTATGTATAGCAAAATCAAACCAAAGACACAAGATTATAAAATTGATCAAAAGAGAACATTGAATAGAGTAAAGCAATTAATCATAATGAAACAAAACTGAAAAAAACATTTGCTTTCAAAGAGAAGATAGAGGAGGCCCCCCCAATATTTGCCATATTACATACAATCATCCTCACAAGAAATGCTCAGACCTCTGTCCCCAGTTGCTAAAGGCGAGGGGGAGTTTGGGATGTTTGATTCCAAGCCTGAGCAACATTAGGCTCACAGGAGACCCTACTGGATCTCTTCCTGGCTCATGCCGGAGGGAGGCACTTAGCAAGAGGGTGGTAGGTGAATTGCTTCTTTGTGCAGCCTCCTGGGTTCCAGCATGGCCATGGCTGGGTCTCGGGGGTGGTTCTCAGATTCTCCTCTCGGCTTATGCTGGAGGGAGGCACTTACCAAGAGGGCAGCATGTGAATTTCTTCTTTGTTCAGCCTCCTGGGCATGGCCATGACCAGATCTATGGGGCAACTCCCTAATTCTCCTCTTGGCTCATGCCACAGGGTGGCACTTATCAAGAGGGCATAGGGCTAGTTTCTTCTTTATGCAGCCTCCTGGATTCCAGCATGGCCATGGCTGGATCTCAGTGGTGGATCTCTGATTCTCCTCTTGATTCATGATGGAGGGAGATTGATTCATTACCCAATGTTGTATTTTGAAAGCATGAAACTGAATTTGTATCACTGGTTCTAAGAAAATCTAAATTGCATATTAGCCTTCTGTTACTCATCACCTATAGATCACAAGAGGACTTCACATTTTCTGCATTATCCATGTCAATGTGGTTGTGTCAACTAGAAATCAACACAGACATAAATACTGAGTTGGAGATTGAAGAAAAAGTCATGTCATGTATTAAAGAAATAATAAGGGATGGAAATGGAATTCAAAAATAAATTTTGAGAGATTGTACCTGATCTACCAAAGCATTATTTTGTTTTCCAAGCATCGAAAAGTTTTCAGTAGATGTCTAGAATTCAAAAACACGTTTATGTCAGGGGACCATTAAGTGTTTGCACGTGGTTTCTCTTATAAGGCTAGTGTACCTATGAAATACAGATAAGTAACAGAAAATAGGAAAATAGGGAGCTAGATCTTTAGCACAGGGTTTTGGGCCCAAGAAATGGAGGGAGGTGGGAGAGAGGAAGTGAAGGGTATGAAGATAGAATGAAGAAGTCTCAGGCACAAGCACAAACTCTCCTCAATGAATGGGAAGTCATCATTATGCTATATAAAGATACTCATTAGAACGTTTTAAAAACTTTTTTAGAAATCCAACTTCCTGAGATGGAAAAGTGAAACCTTAGATTGATTTCTATTGTTGACATTAGTTATGTTTAAAAGAGGGGAGCAAATAGGAACATATTTAAGAAAGTTTTCATTGTGGGACAAGAAGATCAGTTTTAAGATGTTTGGTGACATAGGCCTGTCACCCCAACACCTGTGAACTGAAGTAGAATTTCCATGAGGTGGAGAGCAGGATAGACTTCAAAGCCATCCTGAACTATACAGTGAGCCATGTTGAAAAGATAAGAAAGAATTAGATCAGTACTAATTAGATCAGTACTGTGGAGCTTCTGTATTTTTATCATGACCTCTGAGGAATTCTTCTGACAGTGATTATGGCATGAGTCACTTATTTCACCCAGTGATTTACTAGGAACTCCCAAAGGGTAGAGGACCAGAAAAACAGACAGAAAAATGAAATAGGTACTTTGATTGTCAAAGGTCCTAAATCTGAGCATTCAACTGGTAAGTTATTCTCTGTGTGATATCAAATAGAAAGGTGTAAACATTTATTCACCCTATTCTACCCAATATCCTGTAATAGATTACACAAAAATAAGTGTGCCCCTTCATTCTTTAAAAATATCATTGTCTCTCTTATATTTGAAAAGCATAGTGCTGTTTAAATGAAAAATTTGCATGAACAGGTAACTCAGATGTTGCCGCTCAAGAATCCTTCAGTATAGGAGCATGATGTTTGAATTATTCCATCCTCATGCACGTCATCAGTATGCTGGGAAGAATAGATGTTTTGGGGAAGCATAAATCATGTGAAGGTGAAAGAAAATTTTGAGAATTTAGGAACCCCATTACACCCAAGTATTGAAAACTAAAGCTCTCATGGGGGAAACAGTGCACAATGCTATCAGTATGTCTCGTTATCCAAAATTTCATGTGTGTTACTGATGGAAAGTTCTCTCTTCACCTTGCACTCTAAGAGTTAAACAAGTCTCCTACTTACATACAAATGAGTTCCTTTCTGGAATAATATTCATAAGCCTGAAGTGGAATGGAAATAGAAGAAATAAAATGAATGTCCAAAAAATGTTTCTAATCTTCCACCACTCAAGGAGAATCACTAGTGTATGATTCACTTTGTTAATTACTTCATTTAAATAAAAAATGTCTGTGTTTTATTTCCATTCTTCAATGGCAGTAAGCCACACACAAAAGTATCTTTTTTAAAATTTGCAAGCATCAGTTGGTATCATTTTTGTGCAAACATCACACTTTTATCCATCTCTAGAAATTTTTCAAATGCCAAAATGAAACTTTGCATCCATATTAATTGCATCTTCCCCAACTAGCTATTCTTCTAGTATGAAACATAACAAAGACTCAAAGTTCTGAAGTAAAATAACTGAAAAAGCTGTATTTAAATGTGAGTTGGGGTGTTTAATTTCACAATATTTTCCAACCTATATTCCAAATGAATCTCTAACTTCTATTAGATTCTCCATCTGAGGACCCTCTTCAAGGTGCAACTGATGTCCCTGTTCCTCAGGGTGTAGATGAAGGGGTTCAGCACAGGGGTGACCACAGTGTACATCACGGAGGCCACCATGCCCTTGATGGGAGAGTGTGACACATCTGAACCAAGGTATGTTCCTATACCAGTTCCATAAAATAAACAAACAGCTGATAGATGAGAACTACAGGTAGGAAAGGCTTTGCACCTCCCCTCGGATGACCATATTTTTAGAATGGAGGAAACAATTTTATAGTAAGAGAAAAAGATCCCTGAGATAGGAAAAAAGCCAAAGATGATACCAACAATATATGTGACCATGGTTTTCAATAAAGAATCAAAACATGAAAGGTTGAGAAGTTTAGAAGGGTCACAGAAGAAATTAGCAATTTCCACATCCTTAAAGCAGGTAAATTGTAAAACAATTGAGTTATGCAGCTGGGACTCCACCAGGCTAAGAAAGACACATACCAAAAGGAATACAACACAGAGACGAGGATTCATGATGACTGTATAATGCAGGGGGTGGCAGATGGCCACAAAACGGTCATAGGCCATCACAGTGAGAATCATGTCATCCATACCTCCAAATAGAATGAAAAAACACATCTGTGTGATGCAGTCCACATAAGAGATGGTTCTGTTATGAGTCAAGATGTCAAGAATCATCCTTGGGACTGTGGTAGAAGTGAAACAGATGTCCACAAAGGACAGGCTGGAGAGGAAGAAGTACATGGGGGTGTGGAGGTGGGAGTCAGAGCTGACAGCCAGGATGATGAGCAGATTCCCGAGCACTGTGACCAGGTAGATGGACAGGAACAGGCCAAAGAGGACAAGCTGCAGATCTGGATCCTCTGAGAAGCCCATGAGATGGAATTCTGAGACACATGTTACATTATACATTTTGATAATGCTTGAACACATTTTCAAAAAGAAAATTCATTAGAAATGTGAGACCACACAAAATCTGTGTATGCTATGACTTTGAATATTCCCAGGTTATTCCTTTATGAAGCCCAAAACCTTCAGCAATATTGTTCTATTTTGACAATCTTGATCATTATGAAGTCTGTCATTATTTTGTGACTTGTTTTCCACAATCGTCAGATGCTGTAGAGTTAGGAAACCAAGAGTTTTGGTGGTCTAAACTCAATGAACCCAGTAAAGATCCCACAATTCTTTTAGCCAAAAAAAGAAAGTGTCTTAACCCATCCCTCTATAAAAATATGGAAGAAAATAAAAAGCATTCAAATATGTTACTTTAACCTCAGATAGTCATCCCTTTACTTCAGTGGTCTAAAATACTGCAAGAACTAGGACTGCATTAAGTAAACATAAGTATATGTGATCCTAATCAGAACATATGGTGTTAAGCCAGTTTCTTCATGGAAGTCTTCATTATTCTTTGATTTTCTGATTTCCATCTTTCAGTGAGATAAGAGACCACTCACTCTTCATGTGTACATAGGTTATTTAATATATAACTTTTACCCTTGTTTTAATGAACTTTGGTGTTAAGCCAGTTTCTTCATGGAAGTCTTCATTATTCTTTGATTTTCTGATTTCCATCTTTCAGTGAGATAAGAGACCACTCACTCTTCATGTGTACATAGGTTATTTAATATATAACTTTTACCCTTGTTTTAATGAACTTTTATGTTCTTCAGTGAGGTTAAAATACATGTGCAAAATTTTAGAACATTATGACCACAAATGTAATATTAGCCCACACAGTACTTGTCAGTGATTAAAAAATAATTGTAAAAAGTACATTTGATGATTTAATTTCATAGAGGATTTTCTTATAATATCATATTGATAAGATAATTGCTAGTTTAACATCTGTCTCTTCATTGATTCAGTATTGTACAAGATGGTGATGATATATTTTATTATTTTTTTGGACATAAACCTTGCTATGTAAGATGAAAATCATCAGAAACAAAGAAAGCCCAGTGGAGTCTTATCTTTCCTAATTTTGACAGACACATTTTCACAAGAATCTTTGCTGACATAAATAATATAACTAATGTAATCCCCTTCAATTGTATAACAGGAATAATTACCCTTCATTTTGGGTTTAAAAAGGTATTTTGAAAATAATATGATTTGCATCACTCTGGGTTCTAATACAGTTATCCAGAGACACTTTACAACCAACAGATACTGTAGCCTCAGACCATGAAATTTAATCTGAAATCTACATTTCAGGTTCTTTTGTTACCCTATTACACTAGATTTAAAAACCAACGTCTTAGCATATTTGCTAGCGCTAAGAAAACATTCCATTAATATCATCACTCTAGATACAAATATATATTCACTAGCATTTACATCACTACCACTATTTTTGACATCTGAACAATCCCCTGAGAAATTTGAATTCTTGCTGTCTTTCCCTGATTTCATTCTCTTTCTGTCATGTCCTCATAGGACTCTATCTTCATCAATTTCATGAGTATATTTTCCTTTCAATGTTTCTGGGTCAGCACAGATTCATGAATCCACAGTACTTTTCCTAGAAATTGACATAAACAGCACCTAGAATTCATCTAGCTAGTGTAAGACAAAATCATTCTGCCTAAAGTAGATTACACACTCAAGTGATTTTACCTTTCCATTAACTATTACCAGCATGATTGAGACACAGAAAGACTCCATCTAATTTATAAATTTATCATTGACACAAGGTTTTCAAAATGACTGTGCCTCTACTTGTAACTCACATGAAAATCTGTATGCAATGTATCTGCTGGTGATATTCTCTGATTTACACCAAATCATATATGTAAAATTTCAGATTATTTTCTAAAAACAGTGAGGGAGTCATGATTTACATTATTTTGTTCTTGAGAGGTATCGTGTAAATATTCCTGAGATTGGTTAGGTAATGTTCTCTTTGTTACAACACACAAAAATGGTATCATCCCATGGGCAATGACATCTCCACTTTGCTGCAGTGATGGAGCATGTGCTGAGAGATGGGATTGGGCAAATGGACATTTTAGTCCTATGTTACTGTCCTGTTACAGTAAGAAGAAGGCTTGTAATCTCTTGTCCTCTCTGTTCCCATTTTGCCTGAGGAAATAAGGCAACGACCTACATCTGCACATGGTGGTAACTAAACAAAATCTGGATCTTATATTTGTGAGCTTTTTGCCTTTTGAATTATGTACATTATTACACATGGCAAGATTACTAATTAGGAAACTGTCCAAAAATACTACACTTTGGAATGATATGGTTTATTATGCATATATTTACCTACTCCTGTCTTCATGTGCCTTTTTAAACCAATGAATTTCTCCGTTGTGTTTTTAAATATTTGATACAGACCCAATTAAATGAATTATAGCATCCATGTTTCAACAACAGTAAGCAGAGCAGATACTACTTAGAGGATAACAATATGCAATATTTAAACAGTTTTGATCTCCTATTACTTTATTTTAAAATTCTGTATCATTTTTATACCTTTCAAATTCCTCTTAAAATGAAAAAATAACTTAAAACAAATTGACAAATGTTCTCTAATGCAGTAAAACTTTTCATTGTGTACCATAATGTAGAAAGATTTGAACAGACTTTCTGTACCCTAATTGCTGGTACATGATGCTTTCATATTTAACTCACATTTCATAAAGGGAAATGCAATCCTGACCAGCCTTAGCAACATTTGAAGTTGTGTGGAGTTAATAGAAACAGGGAGGAGGATATGGGAAGCTACAAGAATATCCTGCAGGGGAGTCAGGAGAGAAACTTGTGTAGGATGATGTCTTTTCTGTGGTGGATGCAGTTGATACCATTCATTACCCTGAGATTTGAGCTTTCAGAAACCTCTAAGAAAGGCATGGTGAACAACATTTCCCTCCTTGGAGGGAAAGAGAAGTCAAAGGGTTGGTGGGATGTTAAGGACAATCTGCCAGTGGCTTTTCTTGTATAATTCCATGTCTATTTCTTAAACAATCCCCATTCATATGAATCATTTTTCTACCTTAGAACCTACTGCAGGTTCCATTATAATGACAGGCTTTCTATTTTCTATAAGCAATGATAATGTGGGTACTTATCATTACAGGAAGACAGAACACATGAAATGAAACAAACTACATAGAACAGATTGCTCAGTGCCTGGAATACACAAGCCCTGAAAACCAGTTCATGATGTTATCATTACTGTCCTCCTCCTCTACAACTGTATCATCGCCTTCATAAAACTTTTAGAGTCAAGAAGCTCTGCAGAAGGATATATTTTCTGTTGCCATTTTTGAAACAATAATGGAAAGTAAAAACAGGGTTGTAGAAATCAAATTTGAAATAATATCTCTGCTTTTCCCACTACCACTATCATCAAATTTCCATTCCTTATAACTGATCTTTTTCATATTTATTCCTCTGTACCTGACTACCTAAAATGACATAGTTGGCTGGGATTATAGCTCAGTGCACAGTGCCTGCCTGGCAAGCATAAGGTCTTGGGTTCAATTCCTGGTACCAAATTTTTTTAAAAAAATCAGGAATAATTGTCCTTATGATGAAGAAAATGTACTTTTCAGAATCTGCCCCATATTGCTGAAGTACCTGTGAGCTTACTTGTTCATGCTGATTCTCTACTGGGTCACAGTCAAGGAGATCACATCCAAAGAGCCTGCTGTCTGCTGCCCAGTGAAGCTTCAGACTCTGTCCTCAAAATTTAAATTAATACCATATAATATAGGATTTTCTAATTCAAAAAGCCAAGGAGCTTGTGACACAAATGTGGAGCTCCCTGGACAGGAATGCTCAAAGTGAAGACCTGGAGCACCAGACAATTATTCACTATGCTAGGACCTTAGAGACTCAATATCCAGAGTTTATAATTAGCCAAATTGGTCCATGCCATCCCAAACTCTAAGGACTTTCCAAAGAGAATGGAGGAAGTAGAGAAAAAGACAATAAGTGTCCACACGTGTTTTGGAGTTTTCTTCTAATCAGGTAAAGTTAGTATGTACTAATTAATTCTGTTACTTTAGGTAAATATAAATTTTATGTAAATATAAAAAATATAACTTTTAAAATTTTTTTAAAGAATAAAACAAAAGAGGACAGATCTAAGCCAATCAGAATAGAACAACATAAGCACAGAGCACTTCATGAGAAGACAACTGGATATTAACAGTAGATATCATAATATCTCTTTCTTTGAAATAGTTGAGCTTAGCTTTAGCCACAAAAATGTCAAACATAACAAAATAGCATGAAATCACTCAAGAGAATGAAAGTATTGCAAGGCATTCCAGACCAACGAAGCAAAGATGAACAATGGCAACTATATTGTCTCATTTTGCTTAAAAAAATTTGTTTATACTATAATACATACTAAAATCCAATAAGATACAATGGGATAGAACCAATGGTAATAGAAAACCAAAAGCGTGGTAGGAATTCAGAGCAAGGTGATATAAAATCAACAATGGCTGCCATATTATCTATTCATCAAAGTAACTATTCATACCATCACATATATTAAGATCAAGCAAAACAGAATAAAACCATTCCAAACAATGTATGAAAACATAAGACTTTAAAGCAATATAATGGTGAACAATGATTACCATAAAATCATCTGTACTCTTACCATTTCTTACACTAGGGAGACTACACATTATTTATACATGTGAGTTTGATTTATTTCACTTATGAGTCTGGATTCAAGTTGCATCCATATATTTACAAATATCTCAATGTGATCATTCTTTATAGCTGAGTAGTACTCCATTGCATAAAAGTATCACAACTTTTTTTTCCATTCCTCAATTGATGAGCACTTAGGTTGTTTCCAAGGTCTGTCTAATACAAATTGTGCAGCTGTAAACATGGGTGCACATATATCACTGTGGTAAGATGTTTTCAGTTCTGGGAATATGCCTAAGTGTGGGATAGCTGGGTCAAATGTGACCTCCAACCCCAGCTTTTTGAGGAATCTCCAGACAGACCTCCACAGTGTTTGCAACAGTCTACACTCCCACCAACAGTGCAGAAGAGTTCCTTTTCCCCACAGCCTCTGCAGCATTTGTTGTTGGTAGTTTAGTTGATCCTGGCCATTCTTTCTGGGGTGAGATGGAATCTCAGTGTGGTTTTAATTTGCATTTCTCTAATGACCAATGAGGATGAACATTTTTTCATATATTTATTTGCCATTCATAGTTCTTCATCTGAGAACTGTGTGTTCATCTCAGATGCCCATTTTTGGGTTGGATCTTTGAATTTCGGGGGTCTGATTTTTATACATTGTTTATAAGTTTAAGACAGATTCCTTTGTTTGAGGGACAGTTCACTAAGACTTTTTCCCAGTTTGTGGGTTGTCTTTACACTCTGCTGGAGATTTTTTTGGACATGCAGAAACTCTTTAATAAGATGTGATCCCAGTTATTGATTCTGGGAAGTATTTCCTGTGCAGTTTGGTTCTTGTTCATGAATTCTCTACCAACCCCTATGTCTTCAAGAATTTTACCTAGTTTGTCTTCCAACAGATTTAGTGTTTCTGTTTTAATATTTAGATCTTTGATCCATTTAGATTTAGTTGAGTACATGGTGACAGGCATGGGTGTCATTTTAGTTGTCGGCATCTGGAAAGCCAGTTTTTCCAGCACCATTTATTAAAGAGAGTATCATTCTTCCAGTGAATATGTTTGGCCTCTATATCAAAATAAGTTGGCTGAGTGTGTTCATAGTTGTATCTTCTAGTCTATTCCATTGATCTTCAGGCGTGCTTTTATTTCAATACCATGTTGGTTTTATTACAGTACCTTTGTAGTATAACTTCAAGTCAGGGATTGTGATGCCTCCTGCCTTGGCTTTGCTGCTTAGAGTTGCCTTTGCTATTCTAGGTCTCTTCTCGTTCCAGATGAATTTTAAGACTGGTTTCTCTAGATCTATGAGGTATGTTAGTGGTATTTTCATTGGGATTGCATTGAATGTGTATAAATATTTTGGGAGAATGGCCATTTTTACAATATTTATTCTTCCTACCCATGAACAAGGGATGTCTTTCCATTTTCTTAGGTCCTCTTTGATTTCCATTTTAAAGGGTATTATAATTTTCCTTGTACAACTCTTTTACATCTTTTGTTAGATAAATTCCTAAGTATATCATTTTTGGGGATGCTAGTGCAAAGGTTGTAGCTTCTCTTATTTCTCTCTCAGTGGGTGATTTTGTTGTTAGTGCAGTAGAATGTTATTGATTTTTGAGCTTTAACTTTGTATCCCGCTACATTGCTGAATTTATTTGTTATATCTAGGAGTCTTTCAATGGAGGTTTCAGGGTCTTCTATGTAGCATATCATGTTATCTGCAAATAATGATAATTTAACTTCTTCTTTTCCTAACTATACTCTTTTTATTTCTCTCCCTTGTCTAATTTCTCTGGCTAGTATTTCCAGTACTATGTTGAATAAGAGTGGTTATAAGGGACATCCTTGTCTTGGGCCTGATTTCAAGGTAAAGGCTTTCAGTTTTTGGCCATTTAGTATGACATTTGATGTTGGTTTGTCAAAGATGGCCTTTATCATATACAGCTAGAGACAATCTATTCCAATTCTCAGTAAGGTTCTTATCATGAATGGGTGTTGGATCTTATCAAAAGATTTTTCTGCATCTATAGAAATGATCATGTGATTCTTACTTTTGGCTCTATATATATGGTGGATTACAGTTTTTGATTTATGTATGTTGAGCCATCCCTGCATGCCTGGGATGAATCCCACTTGGTCATTGTGTATTGACTTCTTGATGATTTGCTGCATCGTGCTTGTGAATATTTTATTGAGAATTGTTGCATCTTTGTTCGTCAGGGAGATTGGCCCGTAGTTCTTTTTTAGTTGGGTCTTTCTCACTAGAGTGATATTTGCTTCCAGGAATGACTTAGAATTACTTCCCTTTCAATTTCATTGAAGAATTTGAGGAGTGTTGGCATTAAGTCTTCTTTGTATTTCTTGTAGAATTCTGCAGTGAATCCATCTGGGTCTGGGCTCTTCTTTTTTGGTAGGGACTTGATTACATTTTCAGTTTCATTAATAGAAATTGGGTTATTCAGCATTTTTACATTTTCTTGATCCAGCTTTGGTGGTTCATGTGTTTCAAGGAATCTTACCATTTCTTCTGTGTTACAAACCTATGAGAGTAGAAGTTTTCAAAATAGTTGTTAATCATCTTCTCTATTTCCACAGTGTCAGTAGTGATTTCCCCTTTTTAATTCTGTATTGCTTGAATTTGAGTCTTTTCTTTCCCTTTTTAAATTAGATTGGTTAGAGGCTCATCAAGTTTATTTACTCTTTCAAAGAGCCAAATTTTTGGTTCATTGATTCTTTGCATTGTTTTCTTAGTCTCTATTGCATTGATTTCTGCTTTGATCTTTATAGTTTCCTCCCTTCTTTTTGCTTTTGGCTCAGCTTGCTCTTCTTTTTCTAGCTGTTTGAGGTGTAATATCACTTTGCTTATTTGGGTTCATTCTGTTTTCTTATGTGGGAGCTCAGTGTAATAAATTCTCCTCTGAGGACTGCTTTCATTGCATCCCACAGGTTCCAGTAACTTCTATGTGTATTTGCATTTGCTTGTAGATATTGTTTAATATTCTTTAATTTCCTCTGTGCCCACTGATTGCTCAAGTGTGTATCATTCAATTTCCATGTGTTTGTGGGGTTTTTGCAGTTACTTTTATCTTTAATTTGTAGTTTCATGGCACTATGATCTGATAACATGCATGGGATAATTTCAATTCTTTTGCATTTACTTAAATGTGTTCTGTGGATTAGAATATGGTCTATCTTAGAGAATGTCCCATGTACTGCTAAGAAGAATGTATATTCTGCTGTTGTTGGATGAAACACTCTGTATACATCTTTCAAATCCATTTGTTCACAGATGTGATTCAGTTCTGTTATTTCTTTCCTGATTTCCGGTCTAGTTGATCTATCACTTTGTGTTAATGTTGTGTTAAGGTCTCCTGTTATAATTGTGTTATTGCCTATTTGATTTTTCATTTCTGTTAATACTTCCTTTGTGTAGCTGCATGCTCTGTAATTTGTTGCATATAGTTAAGATTGCTATCTCTTCTTTTTTCAACTTTCCCCTAACAATAAGTAGTGCCCTTCTATATCTCTTTGGAGCATTCTTGGTTTGAACTTCATGTAGTCTGCAAACAGAATAGCTACCTTTGTTTTTTTTTTAGTTCCTGTTGCATGGAATATAGTTTTCCATTGTTTGACTTTCAGTCTATGAGTTTCCTTTTAGCTTAGATGGATTTGTTGTAGACAGCATATGGTTGGAGGTTGTTTCTTCTTGCATTCTGCTGGTCTGTTTCTTTTAATTGGTGAATTGATGCCATTTATGTTAATGTTTATAATTGTCATATATTGGTTTTTGATTGACATGTTATCTTTCTGATGTTGTATCTTAATTTTCCATTCTTTTTAATTGTCTGTCTTGCTTAGAAGGGTTTTTCAGTATTCTTGGTAGTGTTGGTTTGTTGATCATGAATTTCTTCAGCTGATCTTTGTCATGGAAGTATATTTCTCCATCCATTCTGAAGGACAATTTTGCAGGGTACATCACTCTGGGTTGAAAGACATTTTCCTTTAGGATCTGAAACACTTAACTCCATGCTCTTCTTGTCTTCATTTTTTGTGTTGAGAAGTCTTCTGTGATTCTGATAGGTTCTCATTTATAGGTGAGTTGTCTTTTCTCTCTAAAAGCCTTTAATATTCTGTTCTTATGTTGGATTTCTGTGATGGTGATTATTGTATGTCTGGGTATGGTTTTGTTTTGCTTATGGCTATTTGGAATTCTATATGCTTCACTAATCTGCATGTTAGTATCCATACTCATGTTTGGGAAGTTTTCATCTATTACTTCTGAAAACAGCCTCTTGATAGCATTTGTGTTTTTCCCTTCTTTTTTATTTATCCCTATTAATCATATGTTGTTTTTCTTTGCATCATCTTGCAGGTGTTAAATTGTTACTTCCTGAGTTCTTGTAATTTTTAGATCTTTCCTTTCCTGTTCACTAGCTGCAATCTTACCTTTGACGTCTGAGATTCTATCTTCACTTTCTTTGAGGTGGATTTTGCAAATTTCAATAGAGTTTTGATTTCCTGTATATCTCTTTGAATCTGCTTCATGTATTCTGTTTGTTTCTTGAACTGTTCATTGAGGGATTCTATCATTTTGCTTTCTTCCTCTGATTTTTTAGCTCTGTCTTCATTGGATGGATTCAGTATTTCTTTCAGTACTTTTATCATTTCTCCTTTTACCTAGGAGAAATTTCTGATTTTAGTTCCCTTATAGCTTCCCATACTTGCTTCTTTATTTAAGTTGATATCATTTCAGGCATTTCAGGTTTATGCTGCTGCGTCCTACTCCATCCATGCCTTATAACAAGGTCCACAGCGGGAGGAGAGCACTTCAAGGAATCACTTCTCCAAGAAAAGGACACTGCATATGGGAATTGGGTGCGAGGATCTTGTAATGTTTTGTACTGATAATTGTAATTTGTGTAATTCATATATATATATATATATATATATATATATATATATTCATGTAATACTCAATATGAAATCGAAAATAGAAACTCCAGAGGAGTTACTAGAAACCTTCTAGATAACTTTGTGAAAACTAATTGTGAAATTTTACCTTCTGTGAGTAGTATGAGAGAGTTTATACAAAAGCTTTAAATGAAAGAGCTCATTGAGGAGGATTTACAAAATTCCTGGGAGACAACTGCCCTGAGACACTGGACAGGCAGCCAGAGACAGGCAACTAGGACACATATGTTACACCACTGGCTGCCTAAGAGAGGCACAGGACCAATTGCTGTCCTGCAGGCCCATGACTGGTAAGGCCTGGTTGGATTCATATGAAGAGTCCTTGACCCAAGACAGGCGCTATCCTCACAGGGCCTGCCATACTCCCATAAGTGATAAGGGAAAAAATGTAGGGAGCAGCATGATAGCTTCACAGCTGCCGCTCCATCTCTCCCTCCTGTGGGCATCCAGGTGTGTCAGCTTACATTTCCCAAGCTAATTATGTAACAAGAGTAAAGTGTAACAAAGGTGAAAAAAGTTAATTAACACATATTGTTTAAGATTATCCCTTCCTGGCCCTAAGTCTGGGACGCTTCCTGCTTGGGGTTTAAGTTACTGCCAAAAGTTAGCAAATATATACTCCAGCTTCTAAAACTAAAGGAGATTCAGATTCACTCACAGACTGGAGTACAGTGTCTTCTGTCTCTCACTCGCAGACTCCCTGAGCACCTTTGGGACCCCTGAGCCCTGCCGCAGCTGGACTCTGGAATTATGCCTAGTATTTTCTTCTATGCACATGGCTCCTAGGCTTTCTTGGGTTGGGCTGGAGGTTTGAGATTGAATTTTGGTCTTTTGTTTTGTCATTTTCCTATATTTCCATGTATCCAGTGATGTTCCAAATCTTTCCCTCAATCTTTTGGAAATCACCTACTGCACCCTCTGATACTGGGACTCACGTGGTTTTGGCTCCACTCACGAGGTGGGCCTGGTTTACCTGGTAGAAAGAGCGTCACTGAGTGTGGTCTACTAAAGCCTGGGGAACCTCTGGGGCATAGTCCAGCATCCTAGGGGGCTGGGCAGTCAGATGGTCCCAAACTTTTCCCAGGCCTGCTGTGGCAAGCTGTAACTCACCTCACCACAGGGCCATGGGCCTCTCTCCCCTTTCAGTGGGCCTGGTTCCCCTGGTTGAATGAAGGTCACTGGGCGGGCACCCATCCAACAGAATCCGTACTAGCAGATCTTAAAAGCCAAATAAGTATTAACACATTTGTAATGGGGGGACATTAATAACCGACAATCACATGGATAGTTATAGTAGAAAAAAATCAAGAAAATAATCAAAAGTACAACCAATCTGTTAATAAATGGATTTAGTAGATAACTTCAGATTTTTCCACCCCATAGCATCAGCATTCATATTCTTCTCATGTGCACATAGAGTGTAATCTGGAATAGAACACATACTAGTCAGTAGAATATCATTAAGCAAACGCAGAGGAATTGAAATTTTTTCATGTATATTTTCTGACCATAGTGTAGTGAAAATGGAATTCATTGACAATAAATACAGAGAAAAACTACATAAACACATGGAAAATAAACAATATCCTCCTGAGCAACCAGTGAGTCATAGAGGAAATTAAAGAAAACATTGACCAGTACCTACAATTATATGATAATACTGATATAAAATTGGGATGCTTTGTCTTATTGCAACTGCCGAGGCATGAGCCCTGTCCTCTCATTGTGGCAAGAAGGTTGTTTGTGTCAATGTGTGCTTACTTACTTAGCCACCACAAAGTCCTATCTTGGTGGATCCTTAATTTTTATTCTAAGTTTTTCTTATCCTTTTGATAAGCACGATTTTCTTATCATATGTTTTATCTTCTTCAAGAGTTAGAAAACTGTTAATTACTTAAGTAGTCCTACCCACCTCCTTAATTTTGCATCTTTTGACAATTTTCCAAGTAACACTGAACAAGTTGTGTAAATCACATTCTTTATCCCCAATCTTATGGATCGTTTCTTCTTGCTATAAAATTATTTCTTCACTCCAAAAATGTGCTCACCAAGTTGCCATGTATTAAACCTTCCTTAATATTTGATTCCAACTGTCAAATGTTTCCTTATTTTATGGAATAAGTTTTGGAGCATATGCTTACTCAGTTCAATCAAGTTTACCCACAAACAGTGTAGATGCCTCAGTGATAGATACTATAATCTCCCTTGTGCTTGACACCTGTGCCTATATATCATGAGGAACAGGGTCATTGTAAGCACCCTAGGAAGACCCCACAGTAGCACGGTCTAACCTCAGGACCTATGACATCCACTTGAATATAGGGGGAAAGAGAAAGCACCCTAATAAGTAGACTTTTAACTCCAACCTCACACTCATTAATTTTGTAATTTCATGGCTTTAACTTCCCATTATACTTCATGGTGAAATAAAGGTGGCATAAACAGAATTTTCAAACTGAGCATAAAATTTCAGTTTTAGAAATGAAAACATGCTAAAGTTGTATGATGTTGAGTGTTTCAAAGAATATGAATGTAATTAGGGCCATTTAAATGTGTACCTAATATAGTTCAATCTGTTTTCACTTATACATATATGATTATAAAAATGAAAGAAGGGCAAAAAGAAACGTGTAAATATGTACAAATGATAGAAGGGATTAGGACACACCAGTTTAATCAGAGTATAAGAAGAACCAAAAAACCTCTTATAAACAATTATTTTCCTTTGCCTCTCTCTTCCATTGGTGTTAAGAAGTCCTTAGAGGCTGCTGGGATGTCATGGAACAATTTGGGTAATTATGAGCTCTGTGAATTGAACCCTCAAAATCATATAGCTGTCAATATTCAGCTTGCCCTTCAGTTTGATTACTTCAGTCCAGTGATCTTCATATCAGTTCCTCAGGCTCAATGGTTTTCTACATCAGCAAGCTCCTATCTGACAATGTATTCATTTCAATTCTGGGAACAGAGTTGATGCTTCCTCAGATAGCTAATATAAGAGGGTCTTTCGATCTTCTCTCCTTGCCCATGACCCAGAAGAGAAACAGCATTACCCAGTAAGTGAAAAAGGACCTCATAGATATGGAAAGCATCCTTTATTTGTCTCCTATTAATAAAGACAAACATGACAGTTTGGATAGACAATGGAAAGGTGCAACTATGAAAAAGATTTGTTATGAGGGATGGAAATTGTATGTTTTGGCTTTTAGTGGGGAAAGCAGAATTATTATTTAAATTTTCTTTCTGAACACCTTGTTTCCCTATTTCCCATTGGTGACTCACTCATAGTAGCAGAAAATGTGTCATGCAGTGTTTCCTAGCATGCAAAGATGATAATGAATGTGATGATAAGAATGTAGAGGAGGAGGACAGTGAGAACAACATCATGAACAGTTTCTGAGGGCTTCCCTTGTTCCAGGCACTGAGCAATGAGCTCTGTGCTGTTGATCTCATTTCACATGCTTTGTCTCCTACAATAATAAATACCCATCCTGTTATTCCCTATAGTAAATAAAAATGCTAGCTATTTTAGTGGATCTACAATGGACAGTTAGGTCCATTGTTAAACCACATTTGAATAGGACAATCAGATTTCAGACATAGTAATCAAAGGAGGATTACTCCTGGGATTTTTTCCCCTTAATGACACAAAGCAACCATGCCACATCCTTGTCACTCTAGCAAGATGCACCTGGTTCACTGTGACCTTCCTTTGGGGATTCCTGACAGGTCACAAAGTAGAGCAGTGTGGAGCACCAGTTGTATCCAAAGTATGAAAAGCAGATGTGGGTCTCAGAAAGTGCATACACTTCATAATTCAGCACAGATTTCTCCTCTGCCACTGGTGTGAGATGTTCTCGCAGCTTCTCTCCTTCTCCACGTATGCAATTATTTCACACAGTCTCAAATGGGGCTATGCTAAGTCTTGATTTCATTTCCATTTGAGAAATGAGAGAGTTTAAAATGTACCTTAAACGTACTTGTGGTTAAAACCACTGAGCCTCTGCTTAACTCTTTCTGTAAGGAAACAATAAAAAATTGATATATTGGACAGCACCTGCCAGTTTAATATTTAATCTTTCAGCTTCACTTATTATTTCTCAGTGCAGGGAAGGTTTTTAATATCTCGGAGGCAGCATTTTATTTAATGTTCAGTTGTAATTGTAACAACTTCCCTTTAGACAACATATAGATATATTTTTCCCATATGATATTAAATTGTCTAGCATCAGACCAAAAATTGCTTTGTTTTCATCATGGTGAATTATAAGAATAATCTTCATATCCATTATGTCCTGTGATCTAAAGCTATTGTTTGTCTTTTTTCTTTCTTTTTTTTCTTTTTTCTTTTTTTGTTTTGGTACTGGGGATCGAACTCACAACCTCATGCCTGCCAGGTAGGAACTTAAGACACTGAGCTTAATCCCTAGCCCTTCTTTTTCTATTTTTATATCAGGCCATTTTGTTTGTGTCTTATCAATTATATGTATATGTTCTGAAAGGAATGATGTACTTTCCATTTACATCTGACTCCTCAGATCCCACACCTTGTTTGACACAAAGAAAGTATCAAAGCAAAACTTCTGCTAAATATTGAATGGATTCTTCCTTAATTAGCAAATAGTGTCCTTAATCAGCATGGCATAAATGTACTTGATAAGTTCGTGTCCACATGTTCATTCCTTTCTGGAATGTCCTATAAATATCCTATAAAAAGATAAGATACATTTGGTTTGTGTCTGTATCATCAATACACAGGCACTGTAATTCATTTGATGGTATAATGGTTATGTGCAGTTCTCAAGAACATGGTAAAGGTATTAATGAATTAAAAAATCAGATAATAAGGATCAGATGAATATATATCTCAGGCTGAGATATGTTATAGTGCTTCATACTCTTTCAGGATCCAGTGCCATTTGAATATAGTTTACTGTGCTTATCAGTAATCTTTCTATTTAAATGATAGAATCATTTATTTTAAAAATATAAACTCACAGTGACTACACACTTAAGTTACAAACTTTTTCTAGTCACTACACATTTGGAGATGAAGGTTATCTTCCTTATTTACACTAAAAAGCATGAGCATAAAGAAGAGGAGAGATTCACACATATGTGCATATGGTAGGAGCTCAGAGACACAGAACTGATGTTCATTTCTAGGTCTCTTCCTAGGCAACAGTTTCCTCTACTATAGCAAAATGTAAATGTTGGATATGGATTACAAGATGGCTGACTATGTGGTGGCACTGTAAGAGAGCTTCTCTGAGGAAAATAAAAATAAAAACAACTCAGATGTTGCAATCTGGCAAAATGGAGAAAGCCAAACAAAAGGAGAGGAATTCTCATGACCCAGGAAGAAACTGAGGAAAAAGAAAAAGAAAAAAAAGAAAGATGAAAAAGAAGCATGGACAGAGGGCTGGAACTGGGCAAGCCCCAATCGCTGTACTTGTAAGTCTTAAGTTCAGGTGATTCAAGATTGAGCTGAGATCACGGCCCTGCCAAGAGTGGGGGTTGGTGAGCTCCAGACCCTCGGCTGGGGGAGGCCCCGAGACGGGATGTGGAAACAGCCAGTCGAGCTGCGTGAACTTTGGTGAGTGATGGGGACTGGAATCCCCAAACCAGGAGGACTGGCTGGGCGACATTTTGGAGTTGGACAGGGCCGACTTGAATCGGGGCCCTAGGCAACGTCTGCTGATGACTCCTAGTCCAAAGCAGATTGGTGGGATCTGCTCGGGCAGGGCCACACCCCTGGTTGAAACCCAATAGCCAGGGACGAGGCTTTCCTGGGCCAGTGCCATCCCCAGGGAACACAAAAACCTGTTGAAGCATAAACTTGTTGACTGGCATAGGGAGAGGAGCCAGCTCTCAGCCTGCAACTCACAGATCCACTGTAGACTGAGGGGATGCTGCAGAAAAACTGTAAGCAAAATGAAAGGCCCAGAGACCTCCACCACCCACCCGTCTGAAGGGGGCCGAAAACATGACAAGGCAGAGAAAGAGCAAAAGGTCCCCAACTGTGGAAATGGAAAGTGAGTTCAACAGAAGTAATGCAGAGGAGGTGAGAGCAGCAAACCTGTAATGCCAGAGACAGCCTCTTAGGAAATAAAGAAATGCATCTGTGACCTCATCGTCGAATTTAAATCTGAAATTCTAACACAGGTGAAGCAAGATAAAAGAAGACTAATAAAAGAAGTCCTGGGTAATCCTCAAGCAGACACAAATGAAAGAATAGAGGAACCCAGAGAAAGGAGAGAAGCCTTTGATGAAGAATATAAACAAAATCTAGAATATATGAAACAGATCCAAAGACAATATCAGGAAATTAAAAACTCCATTGAAACCTGGCAAAACCTTTTAACAGAAACTAAAGACAAACTTTCAAAACTTGAAGATAGATTTGCAAAGTATGATCATGAAAGGAAGGATCTCTTAAAAATAACAAGGAACCAGGAAGCAACCATACAAAGGCTAGAAGATGACAAGAGGATTTATAACCTAAGAATAAAATATGTGAATGAAGATGCAGCAACAAATACAAATGAAATAAAAAGTCTATTCACAGAAATAATTAAGGAAAACTTCCCAAAATAGGGAACGGAAGTGAAGTTCAGATAAATGAGGCATATAGAACTCCAGCCAGCTACAACCCAAACAGATCTACACCCAGACATATCATAATCAGGATCCCAGAAATCCATCACAAGAACAGAATATTAAAAGCAGTCAGAGAAAAGAAACAGATTACCTATAAAGGAAAACTCATCAAAATCACAGCAGACTTCTCAATGCAAACCATCAAATCATGAACAGCTTGGAGTGAAATATTCCAAGCCCTGAAAGAAAATAACCTCCAACCCAGAATGATGTACCCTGCAAAATTTTCTCTCAAAATTAATGGGGAGACAAGATATTTCCACGACAAAGAGGAACTGGGGTACTTTGTGACCACCAATCCAACCCTGCAAGGAATACTAAAGGACATTCTAGAGAGAGAGAAGAAAACCACCAGGGTTCCAGGAATAATGGCAGAAAGGCCTCAAAGAAAGGGGCAGACAGTGGAATGAAGGAGAAAAGTAAACAAAGAACAACAGAAAAATAGCATGGCAGAGATAAAACAGAGAAGATTGGTTATATCACTGTTTTATCTTGACTGATTTTATTTGAATCTGGTATGCTTGAGAGTGTTGAGTCTGAGAGTAGGGGCAACTACTCTGAAGATGACAGGATTCAATAGGATACCCATTCTGGTTTGATTGTTAACTGCCTCTGAAGTCCTATAATGTCTCCAATGTTTAGATTTTATTAATAATGTAAAGCAATGCTAAGTTTATATTATATTTGATGATATAGACAATTTTATTTTAAATAACTAGAGACATCATAGTGACTACCATAGATCACCTAATGCTGTGTTATTGTATGTTCTTTTCATTTCGTGTTTCTCTAGGAATTTGTATTGCTGACTTGTTTTGATTTATTTCTCCCTCTAATACAGAAAGGCTAGGTATATGTGTAGAGACTTATATATGTGTAGAACTTCTAAGTAGTTTATGAGAATGGATTATAGTTATTGCAAGGGAAATAAAGGAAAAGAGAATATTCTAAAGGATATAACTGCATTTATGTTTGAGTGTGTGAAATTAATAACCATGTTGCTAAATTTTAGTTGGATGGATGAGCAAAACTGACTGCAGTCTCACTGTTTGGATGTCCACTTTGTGGACTTTAGTTTTGTAACTTGAACAACTGCATCTAAGAGGAAAGTATATAATTATCAACTAGTGATTTTTGCTGGTTACTATTTTGTTTTGTTTTGTTTTTGACATTTTGTATTGTTTCTACCCTCTTTCAATTTAAAAATTTTTTTCTTTAAATAAAACATCTTGAAAAAAGCAAGAGGAGGAAAAGAAAGTACTTTAAAAGAGATAACTGTATGCAACCTTAAGTGTGTAGGATTGATAAACATGTTACTAAGTTTTTGTTGGATTGATGAATAGAACTTTTTGCAGCCTCACTGTTTGAATGTCCACTTTGTATGCTTTAACTTTGTAACTGGAACAACTATATCCAAGAAGACAATATGTAATGTATCAAACAGTGATTTCTTACTCTATTTTTTTTGAAGTTCTGTATTGTTTCTACCATTTTTTCTGTTTTGCTTCCCACCACTTTAAATAAACAAAAAAAGTAAATGTTTCTCCCAATAAGGTGATGAAGTTTCCTTAAATCCTATGATAAAGAGAAATTTATTGGACAGAATGCAGTGATATTTTTAAGAACAAATGGTTTCAAGTGATAATGACTGACTTTTAGTAGAGAAAATGTGTGAAATTTTAAACATATTATTTATTAGAAAGCAGAAAAGTATCTCACACTAATATATTTTACATAGGTTTTCAATTGTGTGACAGGGATGGATGAACAGGAATCTTGAAGATTGTCATAGTAATAAACTTAGATGTTAAATGAAGAATCTCCATGCAATGCTTTGCATTAGTTAAAATAAACTTAAATCCACTTGAATATTAGCCTATCCTCTTTCAGGGAAAATAGTTTTGTGTTGTACATAATTTACTTAAAATTTAGGTACTTTTAGGTAAGTTTTTAAGAAAATTTTGGGTTTCTAAATCAGTTCTCACTTGAAAATTTTGATACATAACATTTGCAACAGATCACTTTGAAGATAGGTTAGAAAGAGAATGAACATATAGAGAGATATCAATTATTCAAATTTCATAGGTAATGGTTCAGGA
>PVLA01012886.1:0-40850 GCA_004027455.1 Hydrochoerus hydrochaeris | reverse complement strand
AGAGACAAGACCACAATAAAACACCTATGCCGGACATCTAAACCAAATTGTTATGATTTATTCGTTTCTCAAAGTTAAAACATACAGTAAATAAGTTGAGGTGGATATATTTAAAGATTGAAGGTAATTCTAATTTTCACTGTAAATTTCTGTGGTGCTTAAGAAATTTTTTAGGAAATGAGAGGATCAAAATTGTATCTCTCAGGCAAGAGTGGTGACACAAGCCTGTAATCACAGCAACTGGAAGGCTGAGGCAGGAGAATCACCATAAGTTTGAGGCCAGACTGGACAACATGAGACCCTATCTCAAAAATCAAAGAGCACCCTGCCCAAAAAAACACCCAACCTTCTACCACCAATAAAAAAATAATATAGCTGTGGTTTTTTTTTTTTTTAATCTATGGCTTCAAAATTTTAAAAATATTTAAATTGTATAGGTTCCTAAGATTTGCTAACTATTGGTTCTGAAGATATTAACATGTTAAGGAAAATTACAGAGCTGGGCATGGTGGTACATTCCTCTAATTCCCCACACTTGGAAAACTGAAGCAGGATGGCAGCTAGTTCAAGGCCAGCCTGGATTACTTAGTAAGTCTAAGGACAGCCTAAACTACATACTGAGACCCTTACTTAAAAAAACAAAAACAAGAGGAGGGCAGTATTACTAATCTCTTTTTTTTTTTTTTTTTTTTTAGTTTACGAGTTTAAAACAAAACAAAACATAACATGGCACTAAAAAACTGCTAAGACACATTACCTCCCATCTAAGCCTGGGCACTATCTTGAGGTTATCAGTGCACATACATGAAAAAAATGTTTAAATGGAGAATGAATTTAAAAAATGAGTAGAAATATGATTTTGGTGCCATCTTGTTTCACAAATATTTCAGTTCTGACACATAGTTTGTATTTTTTTACTTGTATTCTCTATCAATGTGTTTAAAACATTTGTCTTCATTAGCTTCTCTCTTCATTCTGCAACTCCCACACCACTAGGTGAGTAACTGAAAGGAAACCATTAAGGAATAAATTATTGTTTTCTTAGGAGAGCACTCATTGAAACACCAACTATAAATCATGATTGTTTTTCAAAGGTTTATTCACAAGCCCTAGGTCATCTCTCTACTAAGGAAGGAAGAAGGTTCTTAAAACTACCATTGTACTATGAATATTGATGCCAATGGAAGCCAGTGTGTGGAGGAAACAGGTGACTTTCATAGATCATTGATAAATTTCTCCCTGTCCCAACTACTCTGCATTGTTTGAGTTTCTGCTCTAGCTCACTCACTATACTGAACTCAGAGGCATTCTAGAGTACAAAGGGACCAAACACCTCCATGGACACTGACTTTAAAATAGCCCTCAAGAAATGAGCTGGGTAAGAAAGCATTCTGTATCTTAAATCAGGGATCAGGCTTTTGACTTTCCAAGTTTCCCTCCTATACACAGGTAAAACGTAAGTGTGAGGATACTGGTGAACAAAACTAGTGCTATATTATCAACCTTAGGGATATACACATTTGCAGTGTGCCCCCAATCTACATATGTAGATTAATTAACTTGCCAAGTATTCAGAAAAAAAATTACACAACCAAGGTAAAAGTTGCACAAGACAGGCTGGACAGACTTCTTACAACCCCAACTTCCAAGATCGCTAGAGACAAATGATTCAAGAATCAGTTGATAAGCATCAGATAACTTCTGGCTAGTCTTACTAAAATTTCCAATTATAAGTTGATAAAAAATTAAAACTCAGAGGTCAGTTCTTAAGATCCTAGGTCAGTGGTGGTGCACTATGGCACATGTGCCACAAGAGAATGTTGTATCACGGAAAACTTTAAAAGGTTCCCGGTCATCACTGCCCTAGGTGACACTATACTAAGACAGAATTTTAATTGGGAATATTAAATTTTCAAATATTAGTAACTTTATAAAAACTTAAAATTAAGTGAACTGTTTAAAAGAAAAAATGGGAAAACATTAAACTTATTTGTGATTTAATTAAATGGGCACTTTTATTTTTCTAAAAAGTGGTACATGCCTGTAATCCCAGCACTCTAAGAAAATGAGGCAGGAGAATCACAAGTAGCTTTGACAATTTGCTGACTTTGTGAGACCCTGTCTCAAAACAAAAAGAAAAAATTGGCCTAAGGATGTAGCCCAGTGCCAAGGTCCTGGGTTCAATCCTTAACATGGCAAATAAAATACTGTAGTTATAAATCTTTGATACTCTGATTATTTTCCTAAATCTAATATTTAAAAAGAGGTATTACACAGAGGAGTTCCTTTAAATTATAGACTGAATGGGTTTTTCAAATTTGAGAAGACAAGCCAGGAATGGTGGCGCACGCTTATAACCCCAGCATTCAGGAAGCTGAGGCAGGAGGACTGCCATGAGTTCAAGACCACCCTTGACCACAGAGCAAGTTCAAGGCCAGCCTGGACTACATAGCAAAACTGTCTCAAAAGACAAAAGCTAAAACTAAAAAATTGAAAAGACAGGATTAGGTACTATAGACCATACTAGTTTAGGTTAGTTTTCAGCCCCAAAGCAACAAAATTAACCACTGAGGAAATAATTCATATGCACAAAGTATAAACAAAACGACCCAACACGTACAGAGACATATACCTTGGAGGCATTTAGTATATTTGGAAATTCTCATTTGCATTTTTAGACAATGGAGTAACTCTTTTTGCAGGCTGTACTAAAACACAAACACACCACTGAAGAAACCAGACTAGGAATTTCAGCATTCATTCGATGTTTCTGGAAGTCAAGGAAAGTAGCCAATTAAAAAATAACATAAACACTGTCTCTTCTTGTTCAGCAAGTACAGAATTCTTAATGGCAGAATAGCTTACCTGAGACAGGACTCTTTCTTGAACTTAAATTCTGAGAATCCATAATTTCTTCTGTTTGTCCATCTGCTTCTATCTCAGTTTTGTTTTGAACCTCTTTTGTATCTTCACTAAGGCAAGTTCTTAGGCTCTCTTCCTCTTCTAAGACTCTCTGGACTACAGAGGGAGCACTCAGAATATTAACAGTAGTGGTGGCAGCAACAATGACTGAAGTGGGAGGAGAAGCTGGAGGAGTTGGAGGAGCTGGAGAAAAGGAAGAAACTGTGGAAGGGGTGATGGGAAGTGGAACCCGCTCCACTTTCACTTCTTCTGGGGGGTTTTCCAGAATTTCCAATTCAAGAGTCAATGGCAACACCTCATGTTTTACCATTTCCACAATGCTTTCAGTGGCTGGAGATTTTTCACTAACTCCATTCATTTCATTAATTAGGTTAGTACTAGAAATCAGTGGAATATCATTAGGTGCTACACTACAGGGTTTCTTGCATATATCATCGTCAATTTCAACTGTTGGTGAAGGGTTTGATGTTTCTATGCAAGATTTGGGGTTGGGTATAGGTACTATATCTTCTTTTGAGGAAGACAGTTCATGTCTGTCGTCTACAGCAGCAGTGAATATTGGTTGACTAATAAGAAGAGTAGCAGAGGTGGGGGAAGCAACCGTACTTCGAACAACTGGAGAAACTGTGGTAGGAGATGGAGGCAGAGGAAACTCTGGTATGGATTCTACTGTAGTAGTCTCAGAGGTCTGGCCTCCTTGTTCCTTCTTCTCCCCACTGAAGACTAGCCTAAGGACTGGGGAAGGAGACTTTAACACTGGATCTGGTTTTGGCTTCTCTTCTGGGGAAGAAAAAAGAAAAGAGAGGAGTTTTACAAATAATTCTTGGACCAAACACTATACTTTATTACCTTAGGTCAATTGTTTTAATCTCTTACCCTACAAAATGGGCAGTAGAAAAGAGAACAAAATACTAGATTTATTCTGATACTGCAGGAATATTCTAATGTATCACAACTATTACTATTATTGGTCTCTAATAAAGTACATATAAAAGTTTATTTTGTGTAAATAGTGTTCACTAACTGGATGTGCCACTGGAGCTCCAGAAAGTTTATTTTGGAGTAAAAGAAAAAAATCAACTCACCAAATGATTATATTAAGAGCAAATCAAAAAAGTTCATCAAAACTAGAGTCAAGGGGCCAGGGATATAGTTCAGTGGTACAGCACCTGCCTGGCAAGTGCAAGGTCATGAAATCTTGTATAAAAACAAAACAACAACAAAAACCTCTAGAGCTAATTTGTTCTTTAGGATAGGGAAACCATCACTCATACTGTATTTGTTCCCTATTGTAAATTTTTCCTACCAAAGATACATTAGTCTATGTATTTGGCACTTGGGAGAATTTGTTTATAAAAAAAAATGTATGACATACTAAAAAAAACTTTTAAGAGAAACCATCATAGTGTTATTTTTTAAATTATCAATAAAATTTATTATCAGTGAAACATTTCTTCAACATAAAAAGTAGTTTTGAAATTAGTTTTCATTCTTGAAGAAGGTATATATTCAGAAACAAATTAAGGTACAAAAATGGAAATTTATTTTATGTCTCTATGCATGAAATAATTTAAGGTGAAACCAAAGTTAGTATCCTGATATACAAAGCCAATAAAAAAAGAACACTAAAGATGAATGTCTGAAATGTTTTGTAATGTATATAAGATATATATTTGTATATAGACAGAATAAGATTAAAAGAGGGAAACTGTAACCATACTAACGGTACTCAAGAGAAATAAAAGAAACAGTAATTAACAAAATTATATTATTTTAATATTCTAGGTAAATTGATAAGTGACTCGGTTCTGAGAGAATAAAACTAAAGGAAATTTAGACTGTTTCCAGCCTGGTGCTTCCTTAGCAAGGTAAGAAGGTTCACTGGAAAATAGATACTTATATGGGGATGTTTACCAATTGTCAACAAAAAATGATGGCATTACTGAAATACTTTCTAAACTGAGACTCTTCTCCAGTATTCTTTATGCATCAGTGAATCTTTACAATAAATTATAGTTACACATACTGTTAAAGAGTATGTTCTGTAAACCAAATAAAGATGGTAAACATTACCACTAGGTTGTTAAAGATTAGTTTGTTCACTTTTGCTATATATACTATTCTTTGAATTCTTTTTAATTAATGGTAGAAGATCAATAGGCTTTCAATATGGAATCTCCTAGACTAAAGGGCTAAGGTAAGGGACAAAAATATGTCATTTTTCTTTATGCATGTGTGTATCTTCTACATGAAGCACGTTCATGTAACACATACTTATTAAACTGTATCTAGTGAGGGTAATTTCCAAATCACTGAAATTACTTCTATACAGGTCACCCAGATTATACAATACCACTGTGAAGATGTATCCAAATAATACCATTTATGATCACTGACTGGAACCTATATATTGTAAATTTAAAGCTAAACTGAAGAAAACAGTAATTCTCACATTAACAACCTAGTAACAATATATCAATTCAGTAACTCATTTTGGGAAACAAAATTTGAGAGCTAAAAACAAAAGATCTACAAGTGACAAAATTTCTACATACTCTTGAGAAAAATCTAGAACTAAAAAATTAGAAACAAAACTTAATTTTGAGTTTCTCATTCTAAAAGTCTTTTAACTTTTTTTTTAAAAGCTTTACATATATACAACAGAGTAGAACAAAATATATCTAAATAAAAAAACATTTATTCTATTCCTCAAATGTCTTTTATTAACAGTTCAGCCAACTTTAGGAAATTTGTAGGACTCCATGCATAAGTATTTTTCCTAAGGAAACAATCATTTATCAAAAACAGATGTCTAAAATACTTAAGGCAATCATACAGTGGGGGTGGAGGAAGGAATAAACCCCATGTCTAACAATAAGGAATTTATTAAATAAGTGATAGCTTAGCCAAATAATGGCATACTATTTAATATTTACAACAGGGTTTTAAAAGTGTTTAGTCAGAGAAATTTGTTAATAATAAAGAATACAGCTTTTTTTTTTCCAAGTATGGCATAAAACTGTGCAACTGTGAGCCCAATTTGGTAATAATACACTTTTTCATCTTGCTTACCCATAGTTCCTATAATGAATGTGCCATATTTACAAAAATGGTCAAATTGCTCTTTTTTATTCTCAGATGGTGGTGAAACCAATCGTTCACATGAATGCCTCCGAGTATTACAAATCCTACACTACTGAGAAAGTGCTACTGTCAGTTAACACAGGCCCAGAGATCAGGGATGTGAACATTCTAGAATCTGAAGGATAGTGTCACCTAAAAAAGAATACCTAACTGCAGAGCCCACTTGAGTAACACTAAACTGAATGGTTGAATGGCAACAAAATTCTATTCACTGAATATTCAATATGAGGTGCTTTAATCAAGGAATAAGACTAAGATTTTAAACTAACTCTTATTTATATTAATTATCCATACCATGCCCTCAATACACAAAATTGAATATACTTTTTCATCCACTAAACAGCAATAATTTCAGCTGTATCTATACACTTTCAATACAAAACAAAGATTTTAATCCATAAAAGTTTTGTTTACAAACCAATATGAGGTATTCCCTTATTTTCATAAATATTAAACAGATAAGAAATGTACTATTGTCTGGAACCTTTGTTTTCCTGTAATCATTCCAGTTGTTTATGTCAAAAACAAAAACTGGTAGATTATTAATGACGATTAACATTTATAAAGAACTTATGAGCCAAGAACTGGGTTCAATATCTACATACATTAGTCTCTTTCATTCTCATGACCACCATTGGGGCAAAAAGTATAATGTTCCCATTTTTCACAATGGAAAACTGAAGATTGTAGAGATTAGTTACAGGCCCCAGGTCACATAATTAGCAAATGTACAAGTATGAGAATGATTTCAAACCCTACATTCGTCTATGAAAATAAAAAGTATTTATGTGAATCAGCACTCAGGTGACTATGGAGCTGCCACAAAATTCTGTTGCCTAATTAAATCTTCAGTAATGACATTTCCATTGAGAAAGAAAAAAATCTGACTACAAAATGCAAAGACCATTGTTGTTGTTTTTTTAACAGAAATCATTGAAAACAGTGAATGCATCTATCCTTAATTTTATAGTTTTTAAAATAAATTTTTAAAAAAGTATTCAGTAAAAACATTTTCTAAAATATAATAAGCACTTCTTAATAATGAGTACCTGAATTACATAAATTGGGTTTTAAAAAACTACTGAAGGCTAGGAGGTATATCTCAGTGGTACAGTCCTTGCCTAGCATGTTCAAGGCCCTGGGTTCCATTCTCAGCTCTGGGTGGATGGATGAAGGAATGAACTATTTTACATAATGGCAGGTTATCAGCAGAATTATAAAAGTTATTCAGTTTCAGATGAATAGTTAGTACCACATAGAAGATGAGTAGTCCCAAAGAATTACCTACCTATAAAGCTCTAAAATATGTACTTAAAACACTAGTTTGTTTCCAGGTAATCTGAAATATTTTCCAATTCACCCTTATCTAAGCAATGTATTAGCTTGAGATGTTGTTTTTGTTATTCAAATTTCCACTGAACAAAAAGAAAAAAAGTACTGGGAGAACCTAAAAATTTTCCATTTCTTCTTTTGGTAATCTAGGCCTGAATATGACAAAGTAAGGATCTTATAACTATAAATCTTGGTGTTGTTTTTCATAAAATAGCAAAAACAGATAATACTGTGGTTAGCCATATCAGAACTACCACCACTGCACTATATTATGACCATTTAAAAAAAGTCATAGCATAGTTATGAAGCAAATAAGCAAAAAAGACACTGGAGGTAGAAAATAAAGTCTTTCCCAACACGAGAAACTATACTTCTCACAAGGTAAATGTCTTTAATATTTAAAATACAATTTTAAGCTTTGCGAGTTCTCCTTTAACTCCAAGCACAGGTGAAAGAAGAATGTAGCAATGCAACTTGTAGAAGCATGTCAGGTTACAGTTCATTTTCCACTTTTTAGTTTAAAACTATCTTATATAACAAATACAATATAAAACTTCATCCTGTTATAGACTTTTTTCTTGTGTTTTGCTTTTGCTTTTTTAAGACAAGGTCTCACTATGTATTTCTATGTATTGAACTCATTACACGGCACAAGCTGGGCTTGAATTCACCTAGCTAAGTGCTACAATTACAGTCGTCTGTCACTACACCTAGCAAGTATTTTTATTTTTTAAAAAACTAGGCTACTTAATACTCACAGGAAAAAATTAACTTTCTGTTTTAAAAATATGATGTCATGTTTGTTTGTTTGTTTGTTTGAGACAGTCTCACTACATATACTTAGTTCAAACTGGCCTTAAACTCATGGTGATCCTCTTGCCTCAGCCTCCTAAATGCTGGGATTACAGGCCTGCACCACCATCCCTGGCTCATATCATCTTTGTATAATGTAAAAAACATTGAAATCATATATTCACCATTCAGAAGGTTATTAAGGATGATCAATATGTAGTCTACTTCAATGTCTTTAATATTAAATACTTTCATTTTTATGTGGCATTTCTAATTGTCCCTGGTAATCAGGATTGAAACCAAGGCCTTCATACTGAATTATATCCACAGCTCTTATTTGTTATTTATTTTTTTTTTGAGACAGGGTCTCACTAAAAGATTGGTAAACTGCCACTTTGAGCAAGAATTTATGGTGCTCCATAGACCCGGCACTCTTACAGTATAAACCACCATGCCCAGCATTATTTTTTTTAATTGTATGAAAGTACATTTACTAACAGCTAGCTATATACTACTAAAGGATTTGTAGGAATGTGTAATTCAAGAAATCAAGTAACATATAGAGTCCACCAAAAAATATATACACATTTCAGGGGGGAAAAAAGTATGATGTTCTTTCAACAGATGGTGTTACCTTGTGTAGGGGACCATAGAGGATGCAGTATATTGCAGAAAATTCACTGCCCTGCCGCGCCTCAGAGAAAAAACTGAAAATGCATGTTCAACAATCTCAGTGACCAAGGTTATTTAAGCAGCATTTTGCTGTAATAATAAATATCTGGAATCTAACAGTCACCACTTTGAACACCTCTTTTAATTGTATAGGGCAAAAATAACTTGTATTAATCTCATGGTGTTTGAATAAATTTACTATTTAAATATTTAGACAAGTTTTTCTTTTCCTGAAGTACGTATAAATTTTTTTTGCAGATGATTTGTATTTATTCTTAGAGCACAGCCAGAGACATTAGAAAGCATGCTCAAAGTTACTTGTTTTACCTGCCCCTAATGAGGTCAAGCTAAAATCCAAAGAAGTAAGAAAGAAAGGTTATGATATGCCACTTTCTAGCATGACATTTGCCTTACAGTTTTTCTATTTATATTCCAAAAGGCATTATATTTATTTCAATAAACACTGGACACTTTATGTTGAAGGTCAAAAATAGGTGTTAAAATTATTATTGTATCAAATGAAAATTATAGTTTTTCATGTGCTACATATGTCTTGAAAACAATATTGTAAAAATAGGTCTTCACTCAATTTTATAAATGAATAAATTAGGATACATAAATTGTCCTCACTCAATACAAAACACCTAGTACATGTTGGAGCCATAATCTGAACTTAAGGCTTTCTCTGAGGCTATAGAAGCCAATCTTATAAGAAGAAACATTTTATCTTTTATAAAAATACCAAGATACACAACACATATTGAATGTATAAATTAATCTATGTTGTTCTTGCAAAATAATATGTGCTTTTCTTCCCTCCCCCACTGTTTTTTAAATTTAAAGCAGCTTGGGTTTTATCTACACATACATGTTGACAGAGAGGTATTAACACAATATAGGGAACTTTTAACTAATCGTTCCAAGTTTAGTTTCATAGAAGCAGAGTGTCTTAGGTCTCAAAACTTTGTTTAAAAGTATGTATCTCAATTATAGTCAGATGTTTTGCTCTTGTTCTCAATGCTGGAGGGCAATGTAATTAATAAAAAGAGACTAAAGAGGGAGGAAAACAGTTTTACACAAACCTGGCTTCTGGTCGCTAGCTGCAGTGACAGGGGTGCTGGCAGCAAGATGAGCGTTCTCCACAGTCCCATAAGCCACAGGGCTGTGCTCAGGGACATGGCTGGGCAGCTGCTGGGATTTGAAGTACAAAAAAGGGTGATAATGAGCATGCGAACACAAAAACTAGCAACATGGAACCCAAGCAAGGGTGTAAGACAGCAGGGGAGAAGGTCACAAAATTGAAAGAAAAGCAAGGAAAAAAATATACAGGTCAGTTTAATATATTCAAACAGTACATGAGAAGACCGGGAAAAGAAAGAAAAGGGCAGGAAGAAAGGAGAAGGAAAAAAGATAATTACTATTAACCAAAGCAGAAGACAGGACAATTAATACATTTCATTCTCCAGTGTTCCTTCTAAGAACAAGCTGACTTTTCAACCGAATAATAAATATCACAGCTAAGAGGGACTTAACATCTTCCCAAAGACGAAAGTGGTTTGGGTCAACTTTACATCTGAACTACTGGGGGAAAGGAGTTCATTTGCCAAAAGTAGAACAAACAAGTTATAAAGGATTTAAAAAAACAGCTACCGATTTAAGAAAACAATTTGTAATTTTGTTAAATGTCCTTGTTGTGATTATACAGAACTGTCACCTTAAAATGTCTTGAGGTTCTGTGTCAAGAAATCAAAATAAGAAACACAAATGAAGTATCTGGCTTCTCAGAACTGAAGAAACTCATTTTTACTTAGCCATTGCATTGAGTGAAAAATACCCACCAAAATCCAATCAAGAAGGTTGACAAAATTGCAGCCATTGTGCAACTTAGAGGGAACATTTTACATGGCAAAGGACAAGAACATGCATTCTACATCACATTCCAGGTAGGTATTTGTTTTGGATTTGAGGGTTACACAAAAAGCCACATGATGAAACAGTGTCTTTTAGGAAATCTAAGGTCAATATTTTGTTAGGTTAAACTTCTACACAGAATTCTACCAGTGTTATCAGAACAGAGTTCTCGGCACAATTCTGTGAGATTATATGGTGGGGAAAGGGGGGAGATTAAGACGTCGGTCCGGGTGGATAGGGTTACTTAGGTTAGTAAAAAATATTTTGAAGTCCATAGTCTCAATTCTTAAGGAGGGAATATAAATGAAATGGACCTATTATTTATGATGACAAGGTGTAGTCTAAGTAACAATGCTTTGCAGGGAAGTACAACATGTAATTCATCATTTGACTACATATGGACTATATAGAATGATAATGGCAAAGGAGGAAATGCTAATATTTCATATACTTATTAGATCAAGAAAAGTGCTCATATACCACAATTAGATCTAAATAAAGAATATTATGATTGCCTTTTCATGTATAAAAAATGAAGAGAATTACTGTTTTTATTTTGAATCATGAAAAAGTAGTAGTAATACCATAATTATTCGATTCTGAATGCTCAGTTGGGGAAAAATTATAGTATTACAAATTGAGAAATTAGGATGACTTCATAACTAAAAGTGAAAATACAGACCGTTCAGTTCTACTGGCTGAAAATAGATCTAAAAAAAATTCTATATTCCCAGCATTTATTAAAGTTATTTACACTTCTATTTTAAGAAGGATTTGTACACTGTATCATATACCTGAAAAGAAAAAAAATATTAATTATTCCAATTGTCTGGGAAATAACCAAAATATAGGTCAACAAAATGATGTCCATATTTAGCATTCAGTATTCAAGACAGTAAGAGGCTACTGATACCTATAAATATGTATAGATCTGAGGATTTTCAACCTAAAATGCCTTCAGTTACATAAAAAACATTTTAAAATTAACAAAGTCCTAAAAACTTATGTATAGTCATCAGAAGGAAGGAAATGGCATACTGACTAGCTAATAGATCCAAATCCAAAATATATAGTACAAAGATATCCACACCATTCTGGTAAGCACAGTACAGCTTAGTTTCATCAGCTATAAAAAGAAACTAAATCCTATAGTTCTTTCAACTTTAACATTCTAAACGACTCTGAGAATATGACAAAAATGATGATATAAAGTATAAGCATATAATTAAATACTTCAGTATTGTTCTGGATTAATTTTAATTTAGGATAATTTCAAATTTTAGTTAGCTCTTTAATCTCATCTATCCTCTATTAATGAAGTTACTCAACTATAAACAGTCCATTACAAAAGTTTCTTGTTTTTCCAAAGCCTAAATAATTATAACCTCTTCAATTAATTAGTAATAAAAATTAGTGGGGCATGAGAGCATACGCCTGTAATCATGGCACTTGGGAGGCTAAGGCAGGAGGATTTCCATTACTTTGAGGCCAGTTTGGGCTACAAAATGAGTTCAAGGCCAGCCTGTACTACACGGAAAGACCCTGTCTCAAAAAATATTTTTTAAAAAGTAATAAAAATCAGTTAATACAGTATTGCAACTAAACATATCATCTGTTGCATGCATTTTTTAATCTATATAAAGAAGTTAAGCTATTTTGATGAGAACATACTAAGGAATTCCAAAACCACTTCATAGTAACTATTGATAGAAGCGAAAATATATAAAAATCATTCTGAAAGAACAAACATTAACAAATATAAAATAATTTAATAAAGATGCCAAGGAAGTCAGAACTATAAAAGGTCAGGGTTGATAAGCAGTTTCCCCCAAACTGTTGTATTGCTTCATAACTGTCAATATGTCGATACTAAATTCTAACCTCCAAAGTATTTTGAAACTGAAGATCTTATTAGCAGGAGAAAAAAGTGTATCATGCTTCAGAGTAAGTAATAAGGAAGTTTAAAGAATGAGAAGATAATAATTCTGGATAGTATCCAAGAATTGAAATCCTTTTATAAATTCTACTTGACAGTCACATCTAATGAAGATGTATATATAAACTAGTGGGCTAAAGGGAAATGACAGGCTTGGGTCCAAATACTGGGGAAATTTATTCCTTTTTGTTGTTGCTGCTGTTGTTGTTGTTATCCTTTTGAGGCAGTTTCACTATGCAGGTCAGGTTGGCCTTGAACTCACTTGGCAGCCTAGGCTGGCCTCGAACTTGTAGCAATCCTCCTGCCTCAGCCTCCTGAGTGCTGTTCTGAAATATTTCTTTGCATAATGCAAAATCAGGACTGTTCTGAAATATTACTTTGCATAATGAAAAATTAATCCTTCTTTACATAACAGCTCACATTGCTTCTGCCAAGAAAAAGTTCACCATCCTTTTATTTTTTTCTTTTTCTTAATGTATACATATAGGACATTAAAATACACAGGTAAAAACAAGGAGTCAACAACTAAGGCACAGGGACTACATGCCTATTTCTGTACTGCCCCTAGAACACTTGTTTTAAATGGCTGGAAGAATAAATCAAGACAAAAAACAGTGTTTATGAACACATCAGAATTATATAAAAGTCAAGCCCAGTCTGATGGCACATGCCTATAAACCCAGCACCAACTTTGAGGGCAGCCTGCACTATATAGAGGGTTCAATGCCAAAAATACACACAAACAAAAACATATATTTACATTTTTGTATTTATATATTTCAAACTTCAGTGTCCATAAATATCAATTTATTGGAACAAAGTCGCTCAATGATTATTACATATGGCCGTTTTCATGGTACACATTTGAGTAGTGCTCAGAGACAACACAGCTAAAGTCTAAAATGTTTGCTACCTGGCTCATTACAGAAGATGTCTGCTGACACTTATTACAAATCACTAAGAGAAAGTCAGAGACTTCTAATGGTTATATAAATACAAGCAAACAGTTAGTGTAATTTACTGTGAGCTTTTTTTCCTGGTTTATGCAAGGCATTTTAAAAATTATTATTTTTATCACTATATTTCTGCAGTACATAATTATATTCACTGTGGGAAGCTGGAACATCAGGTAACATTTTAATTCTTTTTATGTCCCTTTCCCCTCCTCCTCTTCCTCTCTCTCCATCTCTTGGTCCCCATCCCAATTACAAAACATCTACTTCTTCCTGTTTCCTATTATCATCCCTGTTTCCTATCATCTAACCTTTTATTTTGTGCTTAGAATTATTTATACTTTGGGTTTCTCATATAAGAACCTAAGCTTTTGTGTCTGATTTCACTTAACATCATGATCTCAAGGGGCACCTATTCTACAAATGGCTTACATTTATCTATCTTTTGTCATGGCGGAGTACTACTCTATTGTTTGTTTATAAATACATTTTCTTTACCCATTCATCTGTTGATAAGACATATGGGTTACTTGCAAATTTTAGGTTCTATGAGTAGTGCAACTATAAACATGGGTATGCATACATTACTGAAATAATGATGTCTTTAATTCTTTCAGGAAGATACCTAGAATGGGGATAGTTGAATCAAATGGAATTTCTATGTTTCGTTTTTTGAGGACTTTCCATGCTGGTTGTACTAGTTAACATTCCCATCAAGGGTTCCTTCTGCATCCCTGCAGCCAAGCCAGCATTGATTATATTTCATATCTTGATGTTTGCCAGTCTTTCTGGATTAAGATGGACTCTCAGTGTTTTAATCTGCATTTCTCTAACGGCCAGAGACAGTGAACGTTTTTTCATTTATTTACTGGCTATTTGTAATAGTACTTCAGAGAAGTGTCTATTCAGTTCAGTTGGCCATTTTTTGACAGTATGTACTTTGGGGAGGTCTAATATTTCTTAGTTCTTTATATATTCTAGAACAGTGGTGGTGAATCTATGATATGCATGCTACAGCTGGCTGCTTATTATCACTAAAAGTTCTAAAACGCTGACTGTCTCTAAGGAATAGCTAGCAAAATTTTTTTCCCATTCTGTAGGTTGCTTCTTTTGCTTTGCAGAAGCTTTTTAATTTCATACAATCCCATCTGATGATTCTTGGTACTATTTCTTGGGCCACTGGAGTTCAAAAAGACCTTGCATATGCTTCTGCCTTCAAGAGTTTTACATATTCTGTCTTCTTGTAAAGTGTTTCTGTTTTAACAGTCAAATCTTTGATCTGCTTAGATTTTAGTTCAATACATGGTGTGACATGGGTCTAGTTTCAATCGTGTGGATGTGTATGACCTGTTTTCCTGGGGACAGGCTAGTTTTAATTGTTTCATATTTTATCATTCCAGGTACAAATGATTTTTCAAAGTTTCATTCAGTAACTTTAAATCAATCCATGTAGAAAATACCTTTTTTTCACCCCCTGGTGGTATTGGGAGTTGAACCCAGAGAAAGCTGAACTACACAGTCAGCACTTTTAAATTTGTTTTACAATTTTGAGACAGGATCTTCCTAAGTTGCCCAGACTTGCCTCGATCTTGTAATCCTCTTGCCTCAGCTGCCAAAGTAGCTTAGATTATAGGTGAGAGTGACTACAACCAGTTTATTTCGTACATTTAATGTATATAAACCCAGACGATAAAGAAGTACTATATAGCCTCCACTGAAAAACAAGAAGTCGCAAAGGCAATTAATATACTTGACTATGCTAAGAAAAGGGACCAAAACATGTTTCTTTCATAACTGGAAGAGAGCTTCCCATATCTGCTTATTAGGAAGGTATGTGTGTTTCCTTCTGGTTTATATCATGTGACCAAGACAAAATTTATAGCTCTATGGACTATCAAAGAAAATATATTAAGAAATAAAACCCAAAATTAATCACTTCATTACAGTAGTGATAAGTGATACATCACGGTCTAGCGCCTGACTGTGTGTATACGAGGAGGAATCTTTTTGAGGAAGCAACATTTAGGTTACTTTTAAAGCTGATGCAGATGCAGGCATGGGAGAAGCATGAGGAAGTATAGAAAGATAAAAGAGTAGTTATAAGCCGGGCATGGCGGGCCACGCCTGTAATATCAGCACTCAGGAGGCTGAGGCAGGAGGATCGTTGCGAGTTCGAGACCAGCCTAGGCTACAAAGTGAGCTCAAGGCCAGCCTGAACTGCAGAGAAACCCTGTCTCAAAAAAAAAAAAATAGCAGTTACAACAAAATTTACAGAGTTACTGCAGAAGTCAAAAGGAAGTAATTTTAGCAAGTGATATGACTGAATTTTATCTAACTACAGGAGGTACATTGAGAAAAATCAGTAATTAATAGAAAAGGAACGAATGCAGAACAGAGTGGTAAAAAAATCTATTAGGTTTCTGGTTTCTAAGTTGTGTGTTAGTCACTGAAATAGAGGACACTGCAAGAGACATTAGAGGAGAGAAAGATCATGAATTCATGCTTAAGAGTTTAAAATGGCTGTGAAATACCTAAGTGTAGAGACTGACTCATAGTATAATGATATGTGGGATGACATGATGAACATTTCCTGAAATACAAGAATAATAATTCGTAATGAATAATGACCACAGTCATAATGTAGTAATAACAGTCAGTTGCACGCTGAATTCTAATGCCAGAATCACAGGATGTGAACACTGGAATCTGCATCATTCAAACAGATCAGTTCTTTAATACTTTCTGTATGTTTTCTAATTTAATTTAAAAATTTTAACTGACATAAACTCACTATTTAATGGTAAAGTCCATGTCAGCTTTGAACAATTCTACTTATTACAACCCAGTGTTTTCATCCACTGTTACTAGTTCTTGGCTCTGAAATGAAAATCATATCTTCTCTAAATTGATGGCTATCAGTATCATATGCTGAACTCAATGCTGAGAACACAGTGCCGAATAAGATATTGTGCTCCAAATATTCTAATGATTGAGACATACAATAAGCCACAAAAAAGTTAAAGCAATGAATAAAATTAAAGTAGGTTAAAGGATAGACAATAATTGTTGTGTTTTATATTCAGAAAATGCCTTCTGAGAAAGTCTGAGGCCTGAAAGAGGCAGAGTTGAAATATGTAAGAGCATTCCACATAAAAAGAATACTAAGAACAAAAGTCCGAAAGTAGAGATAAGCTTGGAAATGTGGACAACAGGCAGGAAGTTCAGCAGCAACACAGTACAGTGAAGAAAAACAGGAGAGGAGCAGAAGGGGCTAGCAATGTAGCCAGAAATCCCAGGATTCATATAGACCTCCAAAATGCTACAAGAGTATGAACTCTTCTCTGTTTAAGCCCCCAGTAGAGAGACACAGGATCTTTTTAGTAGGAAAGAGATGTGACTAGATTTGTGTTTTTAAAAGATCACTCATTCTCGCTGATGTGTAATAAATGAACAAGAGGAGGCAAGACAGAAGCAGGGAAATGAGTAAGGAAGTGCTGCTGTGTAGGAGACAGACCAAAGTGTCCTTAGAATACAGTAATAGCAGTGAAAGTGGTGAGAATGAGTCGGATAGGATCTGCTGATAAAGTGGTTGTGAGGTGTGAGAGAAAAGGGCTTTAAGAATGAGCTACTGCCTGAGCAACAGGGGTAGACTACAGATAGTTTAATGAAAACAAGGAGAACAAAGTTAGCATCGTCAATACCTAAAGAAATGGACTGTAACCCAGTCATAGCCTCATATTGCAGCATAAACCAGCTGTGATCTAACTGTGAAGCAAAAGAGAGTAACACAGCAATAGGAAATAAACAATCCAGAGGATGTATATTCAGACTGAAAGCACTGGGAAAATACTTTTTCCCTTTAAACACGGACAGAACAAAATAAATGACGTTTTCAACATAGAAAATGATCTCCTAGAAGGTAAGGAAATGTTGCTATGGTGTAGGGAAAGTGAAGAAAAATCCATGAATTCAAGATTAAAAGCTCTAAGGTTGTAAAGCATAAGACAGAATTAAAATTCCTGTGAGGAAAGGAAAAATAAAGTAAGAAGTCTAAAAGGCAAGGACAATGTGAATGGCATTTTCTCCATATGTATTAAAGTGTATTATAAGGTACAGGATTTTGTGTGGGTTGGATATAGTTTAAGTGTCCCCAAAAGTTTCCTTGAAATGTAAATCCCATTGTGAGATACTGAGAAAGTGGAAATGGAATCTGACTATGCTGTTTAGAGGTGGGATTCTTGGGAGAGAACTGGGTTTAGACAAGATCACTGGACCCCATGTGGAATCCTGGTAACTACTTAAGAAGTAAGAGAGTAGAATAGGCACACACATACCTGCATGTTCCCTGTCTCTTGCCTTTTATATCACCCCAGGTCTCTGCCAACAACAAGACCAATTGTAGATTTTCAGAGTTACCCAGTCTATGGTACTCTATTATAGCCACAAAAAACACAAACTCAAAATTCTATAACTCATCTAGTCTCTGATACTGTGTTTCTGGTAACTGAAAACAAGCTAATACCGTATGAGACACACACACATATGACAGTTACAGATTTAAAAGAGATCAATGAAACAGAAAAGCCTATGAGCAGATTCAGGTATATGAAAATTCACTAAAAGATTAAAACAAAAGCTCAAAATGTAGAGTTCATGACAAACGACTTAATAAATAAGAATGAACTGAGAAACAAGTCATATAGCCAAGCATGGTGGCTCACAGTTATAATCCCAGTACTTAGGAAGCTGGGCAGGAGGATCTCAAATCTGAGTTTAACCTAGGAAATTTAGCAAGACTTTACATCAAAAATAAAAAGTGGGCCATAGATGCAGTTCAGTGTGAAGGTCCAAACCTCATGTCCAACATTCCCCCTCAACAAAAAAAAATATGTAATTCTAGAAAAAATATACGTGAATGATTTTACTATTATGGATAGGAAAGTTTTTCAAAGTATAATCCCCCAGCCAAGTGTGGTGGTACATGCCTGTAATCCCAGCACTTGCAATGCTGAGGCAGGACGATCATCATCATGAGTTCAAGGACAGCTTGAACTACATAGCAAGACCTTGTCTCAAAAAACAAAACAAAACAAAGCCCAATACCACTACCACCAAACAAAAATGACTTATGAAAAGACAGACATTTGTGAATGCAAAAATCCTATGTGTCAGAAGGCATTATTAACAGCCTACTAACAAAATAAAAACACCATCATTAAATAAGAATGACATGTCAATATTCTGCCATGGTTTGAAAGTATCACACAAAGTTCAATTTTGCAAACTCAATCCCCATGGCAACAATGTAGAGGGGAAGGGACTAATAAGAGGTGCTTAGGTCCTAAGGACTCATGTTACTATGGAAGTAGGTTAGGCATCACAAGAGTAGATCTGTTACAAAGGAAGTGCTGTCCTTTATTTCTTCCTTGTTCTCTCACCTTCTCTTGCTCTTTTGCCTCATATCACAGGCAAGTGCAGCAGGAGGGTCCTCATTAGCCAGGGACTCTAGCCTCCGCGTTCCCATGGTTTCTAAGTTACCCAGTCTATGGTACTCTATTATAGCCACAAAAAACACAAACTAAGATATATCTCAGGGAGTTTCTTTAACATACAAAGAGTTCTTATTAATTACCCCAAAAGAAATTTATACAGAAGGTTTAAGTAGATAACTCACACAGATAAAGGGACCATTAGAAAAAAAAAATTTTTTTTTTTTTTTTGGAGACAGGGTTTCGCTATTCAGCTCAGGCTGGCCTTCAATTCACTTTGTAGCCCAGGCTGGCCTTGAACTCACAGCGATTCTCCTGCTTCAGCCTCCCAAGTGCTAGAATTACAGGCATGTGCCACCACACCTGGCAAAACATAAAAATTCTTAACTTCATAAATCAGTAAGTGAAAATTAAATATTTTTTCTAATCTATCAAATAAGCAAAAATGTAGACAGAGAGATATTTTCCTAAAATATATAACCCAAATGCTGTTTCCCACAATGAACTCTTAGTTTGTGTCATAAATATATTTAATGAAGTTGCTGTCTTAGTATGCACCTTTAGCCCTGACATAAGTTATACAGATTCCATTTATATTCCTTTGGTTTTGCCTAGTGAAAACTTTCCTGTGTGGCTGTTTCTGACATAGGCAACTTGCTTCCCATAGTATACCCAAACCCAACACATACCTGTGCTGTTGACCATATTAAAACAAACTGTTTGCCAGAGATATGGCTTAGCGCCTGCCTGGCAAGCACTAGGTCATGAGTTCAATTTCCAGTACAATCAATCAATCAATCAATAAATAAATAAATAAATACCAGTTAACATTAGAAACAAGTTCTCCCTTCAGGAGTGTTTATTTTGAATCTGCCAATCTATAAGCCTCATGAAAAAGTCAAAGGGAAAGTTATCTATGGACAATAATAAAGGCATAGTCTTCTGGTCTTCTTCCCTTTTTTGCTTTTCTTCTCCCACCTCCTCGTTGACTTTTCTGATGCTTCTAGATTTTCCACAGGCCTCCTGACAGGACCTCTAGCCTCTAAAGAGTATATGTTATAAATTTTGTTTAATTTGGGGGGAGGCGGTTTCACTTCTTAATTGGGTCTCACCTGACTCCCATATTGAGACCTAACTTGTCCCTGGTCAGGGTTTCCCTGGAGATTGGCTATCTTGATTTATAGCCACTCATGACATAGAAGCCTCAAGCCAAATTAGAAAAAAATCAGAATAGTCTGTTTGCTTGCCTAAATCAAAGTCATTATGCCAGTCTTCAAATTTCCCTATGTAACACCTTTAACAGTTCACTTGCATAAAGATTTAAGGCTGCCTTCTCATCTCCTCAAAAAAAAAAAAAATCTCTATGTGAATCTAATTTATGTCTTCTATAAATCTAGGCATTTAAGCTTGAAGGGTCACCTCTGGTGTTTGTTTCTCCTTTATACTGCATATACAGTATATACTCATCTATACTGCTATTAATGAGTCTCTGTGAGCTGTCACTTTTGTTTATGTGTATATGCAGGAGGTTAACAGGATTAAACCCAGGAACTCTGCACAAAAAATTTTAAAAATTTGTTTTATTTTTTGAAACAGGGTCTTTCTAACTCATTAAGTTGTCCAGGTTAGGCTCAAACTTGCAATCTTCAGCCTCTGCCTCTCAGAGTGCAGGGACACAGATATATACCACCATAACCAGCTGATCTGTCACTTTTGGGGCTGTGCTGTAATTTTAGCCTGCTTGCTCACCTCTGGAATTTCACCACAGTACACATAGCACAGGAGGAATAGTTAGATACTAGTAACATGGGGCTGGGGATGTAGCTCATTGGTAATCACTGGTTTTCATAACTGAGATTCTGCCACTGTGTACTTCAAATGGTTCTTTGTCTCCCTTAAAGATACAAGGATAGTTCTCTTCGACGGTAGGGAAGGCTTTGCTATATACACAGCATATGCAATTGCTAAAAGGAGGTACCTTGTAAGACCAATATTCTTTGGTACTAAATTCTGACACAGAGGGGCATTCCAACAGCAGACGTCTGACCAGAACATAGCTCAGTATTATCTGAAATTATGCTGAAACTGCAAATTAGTGTACCTTGGTTAATTTAATGGGTTTTCCTTGACTGCCACCATAGTATTTATTAATGGATTGGTTATCAACACTAAAATTTTTGAGCTTTTTTTCTTTGTCTCTTTATTTTTTTTGAGACAGGGTCTCATTTTGCAGTTCAGACTGGCCTTGAGCTCACTTTATAGCCTCTCTAGGCTGGTCTCAAACTTGCAGTGTTCCTTCTGCCTCAGCCTTCCAAGTGCTGGGATTATAGGCATGTGTCACCATGCCTAGCAAGATTTCTAACTTCTTTTGAAACAACAATTTACATAATTTTACGTAACAGTCAGGAATGTCATTTCTATTAACCAGGGACACCCTCTCTCCTCCATCTATGCACCATTGTGTATGATTTTCTAGAAAATGAGGTCAATGTCACTTGTTATAACAATTGTGATATTGTTGTTCTTTCTTGTTTTTCAAAGATAGGGTCTCACTATGTAGTTTAGGCTGCCTTCAGCTTGCTATGTAACCCAGGCTTGCCTCGAATTCACAATTCTCCTGCCTCAGCCTCCTGAGTGCTAGGATTACAGATATGAGCGACCACTTGTTTTTCTTAAGAAAAAATGTTTCTACAATTTGTCTCTCTTAAAAAAGGTATTTCAGGCCAGGGATTTAGCTCAGTGGCATACGCGCTTGCTTGGTAAGCACAAGGTTGTAAGTTCGATCCCCAGTACCAACCCCCCCCCCAAAAAAAAGGTATTTCATGCATAGGTGAATTCTGTGCCTCTAAAAAGATAATACATTTTAAGTGTCGATTTATATATAAATCAACCAGTAAAATGAATTTATGCTTCACAAAAGATACTAAGCTCTCACGAAGAGCTACCTACATTACAACTGTTGAGTAAGGGCTTCTATCTGTTGAAAGTGTATACTGTCTGTATTTTAGAATTACTTAAGACACATACGCTCACATCATTTTTAGGCCCATGGTGACTAAGGAAAGATACAAAGAAAAAGATTTCTGTGAAGAAGCACAGAAAGATATCCAGAAGCAGGTTAAGATCAAGCTTGGGAGATTAGTAAAACAAAAACACACACCTCATGGGAATTTAAATGTAAAAAATACATATACACGTTGAGAGTCTAAACAAAAATTGACAAAAACATAACTGTACTTCCGCACAGTAAGATTTTAATTAATGTTTGAGAACACAGACTAAAATGTGACACCTCTGATCAACTAATCCCAAATTCTCGCCACAGTACACCCCTAACTAACAGAGCACCTAAATAGGCAATTTGAATTTGGAAATTCTGCCTGCACCAGGATGGTTTCCAGGTAAGAGACTGCACATAAGGCCTTCTTTATCCTTCAGACTCGGAATGCCCTGCATAATAGAGGATGGCGAAGAGTTCTTTAGCAATCATTAGTACGGTCTTAACTTACGTATCCAAAAGGCCACATGTTCCACTCTCAGGGTCAACACAGATCAAAATACATATCACATCAGCATGAGACTATTATTTCCAAATGAAAAAACAACTCATTACAACAAAGGACCAAATCTTTAGACCAACTCTGACTCACAGTTTTTTCAAGGAGTGCTGAAACACTCCATTATTTGAATTTAATATTTAACATTTTTAAACCTGTAGTATGAAAATGAGTCAACAGATTGTTATTCTGGTATCTTATATCTGATTATCTATATCACTTTTTTGTAAACTAGGTCTGAGGCATCTCATAATCCAACCATAAGAGTTTTTGGAAAAATATGCAGTAACCTCCTCTTTACTAATTTTGCTCTTACATGTTTTTCTATGCTGGGTTTTCAATTTATGCAATTTTTAAGACTTGAAAACCACTCAACTTGGAATTTTAGTAAGCTTAAAGTGACCGAAAATGCAATAAAAACATTGTCAAGACTGACTAAACTTCAGCTCCTCCTAGAATGTCTTGATTTCTAAAGGTAAGAGAGAGAACTAAAAGACCATGATAATCACATTCTTAACTAAGAATAAAAGGTGCCTACCTGAATATACCAATAATCTTCACAAATAACAGAAAACACTTTCCTTTCAAGAAGTTCAAAAAGCACACCTGTTATACATTCAGGTATTCTCTGAATAACACAGGTAATAATCTTGAGAAATACTGTAAATTCTCAACTTTAATGTTTACACTAATATAGTGTGCAGTATTTAATGCATTATACTAAAGACATTAAATACTCATTTAATGATGACTCTCCACAGGAATGCAGTTCCTTTTGGTGTCATACAATACTACATTAAGAACAATGGCAGCACATGTGCTGTGAGTATAGCACATAGAAACACATAGACATAATACCAACAAAAACCTGGAGTTAAAATAATTTGCAAAGAAAACATACCTGTTGAAATATCATTTAGCTACTCAAGACTGTAAGACAACTGATAGAAATGGGAAGTACAGAAAGTAGCTATAGAAAAAAAAAGGTGAGTTCAGTAGAAGTTAGTGAACAAATACATACAATCACTCATCACTGCCTTACCTGAGGAGGAGTAGGTGTGGATGTGGGTCTTCCTATGGGTGGAGTGGGATTTCTGCTGCCACCTCCAGACATAATCTCCTCAGTTATGTCTTTACCTCCCTGGTTTGGATCTCGAATTCTTATCTAAAAGGTTAAGGAAAATGGCATGTGTACAGATGGTCAACTATGATGAGTTAAAGGAGCAGACTAAGAAACACAAAGTTAATAATTGTTATCTGACATGCTTGCAATCACAGAACCATATAAGAGTCATTCAAAAAACTTTAGGCCCTTAACTTTGATGTGAGGTAATTAGAATAATAAGTAAAACAGGGACATAATAGGCTGAAACTTAAGTACAAAAGGCAAAAAAGTTTGTACTTATTAAGACTGATAAAGTGATTTCATATGGAGCACTTAAACGAGGTTCATAAAATAGTTTTAAAACATGGAAGTTACTATGTAGAATTGAGTTTTAAATGCTCCACTGGTTTTCGAGGTTTTCTTATAAAACAAGCAATGTACACATGCTATAATTTAGTAACACAAAAATACCCTGCAAATTTATACACAAGTACTCATGTAAGGATGCTCAATACAGTATCATTTTTTTCCACCAAAGACAGAGAAATACCATAAAGGTCAGTCAAGAACAAAACAGCTTAAAAATTCTCCTATTTTTTTACAATTAAAAACCAAACAGCCAGTAAAAAGAATAAGGCAGATCTACACGTCTTGATACAGAATGGTAATCACAATGAATTGCTAAGTGAACAAACAGTGTACACAGTCTTCTTTTTAAGGCTGTCTCTGCTTATATACATCAGTGGGAATGGTGCTAGACTGAAGATCAGAGTATCTGGATCTAGGTATTCCATGCTAGGACAGTGTTGAGTCATAGGGCCCCTTATCATTATCTACACAGCTGACTTTGGGTAGCTTTGGCTTCTTGAGAATTTCAGAGAACTCGCTAATAATGCCATCTGAATTGGAAGCTTACAAAGAAGCAGTTCTTCAATAAGAATTTCTGTATCAGCTACTTTCTCAGGTATGGAAATTTATTCATACTATCGTTTTAAATACTGTTTTGATTCATTTATTCTAATTTCTCTTTCAGTAATATCTATCATTACTATCTTCCATTTTGATTGTCATTTTTATTCATTTTTCTGCATTATAAAAAGTGTTCAAGTCCTACAATGCTGATTCAACATTTCTAAAGCATAGTTTGTTGACTATAGGGTCATGATACTCTAGCATGCCCTATTAATTATGACATGTGCACGAAGAATTTTTTAATTAATAAAAGTACTGAGTATCATTAATTTTTAGTATTTAAAGAGTACTGTGACAATACCACTCCCATCTAACTCATCTGTGTGAATGAGTCTCTTTATTTTAAACTTCACTCATTTTGTGTGTTCTGATGGAAAGTGACAGCAAGCCACTCTTGTGCAAACTGTTCTGCACTCTGAGTTTCATATTACTGTGTATACTCTTAATTCATTTGGGCTTATCTTTCTTGGTCAGAGTAAAACCCCTATAATTTAATTTTAAAAAATCAGAATACATTTATAAAGTCTGCTTTCTGGTTATTTTGTTTTGGGGAGAGGACTCTGCTTTGTAAGCCAGGCCAGCCTACAACTTGTGATCCTCCTGTCTCAAGTCTCCCAAGCACTGGGATTACAGGTATGTGCCACCGTGCCACGCCTGACTTCTGTTTTTATATATACTTCAAAAATAAAAAAAATTCTCTTGTTGTCTCTAATACTTTGGCTCCTTTTACCTTTGTGCTATATTTTTTCTGTCAATTCACACTTGAATTGAGAGTTGAGTTAGTGGTAAAGGAGAGTCAGGTTGTGAGAACTGAACTGAAATTCATGCCACTGAGTAACACTGGCACTCTAAACCCTAATTCCATAGCTGCAATGTATGTTGTCATGTAGTGCACCCAGCCCAGTGAATAGTGAAAGTGGATATTAAATACAACTTCTTGTTATATGACCATGAAAATCTTCTGAGTCAAGATAAAGGATGAGAGGGGAGAATTAAAAAAATGGCAGAGTCAATTATAAACGGAGATAAATAAGAACTGGATAAATGTATTTGATAAGTGAGTAGAGTTTCCAATTTAAAATAAGGAAAATAAAGATCTCTTACAGTTTTTTTCTCTCTCTTGGCTGGAGGGGGCTGTTGTTGCGTAGGCACTATTATAGGTGCAGACTGATACACTGGCTGACTTGAGTAAAAAGGTGTTCCTGAAGAATTAGAAAAAAATGAAAAGTTTAGTTAATTTGTCAAACATTACAAGACTATCAATGTACTGTGTGTGTGTCTACATAATCCTTTCAAAAAAGTAAAAACAAAAACAAAAAAACCTAAGCTTTCTTTTTATCTTCTTCCAAAAGCTCTCTACCAGCTAGTAAACTGGTCAAGAAATCATTCCCAAAATATGTAAAGTCTTGAAGATTCATAAACATTCAATATGAAAACACCTATGTAATTCCTGCACCTTGAAATGAGAGATCTTTTGAAAACTCAAAGTGTTCTATAGGGCTACTTTTAAAATTCTTATTCTAAGGGCCCAACACCTGCCCCAGTAATTCGCAAACAGGAACTGATTTATTTAAGTCTACGTGTGCAGGGCTTTGGTTTCAGGCAGCAGGGAGAATATTTCCGATTATCCTGGGATAGGGAGTCTAATAATTCTTTCTTATGGACAATCACTGTCATAAGGAGCAACTGTTAAGGCTTGATAAATACCCTAGTTAAGAGTTAGGGAAAAACAAAAACACCAGAAAAACAGAAAAAACAGCCTAGAGACAAACTTCAGATACTAAGTTTCAAGTTCCAAACCATATTTTTCTGCCATTCTTAAACCCTACATTTTTGCTTTATCTATAATCTACTATTATTTCTATCCTCCAAGTAAACCAATCTGAATCAGATTAAACAGAGTCAGAGTGCAAGAGAGAGAACAAGGAAGACCAAGGGAACTGGTGAAGTAAAGAAAACTGTTCAAGATAGACAAAGTACTTAATATGTCATATGGTGCTAAGAGGTCAACTAAGATTTATCAAAGTATCAAAGTGAGTCTGACAAAAGTAGGTGGGTAAGAAGGTGGAATATGCAACCTCTTTCAGGCATACTGAGTAGTAAAAATGAAAGAGAAAGGTGAAGTCAGGATAGATAACACCTTTTCTTAATAGCTCTGCTGTAAAAAGGGAAACTGGAGAAATAGTGCTGTAACTGGACAGCTTCCACGGAGTGCAAAAAAATTTTTTTAGAAATACAGGAAAGAGACCAATAAGATTTTATACTACAGTACTAGGACTACTTTAGAAGTTTTTTTTTTTTAAAGTGACAATGTCCTCTAACAGCAAACGATTCTCAAAATAGAGTTCAAATTGGCAATTCTATGCTACCTATTATGTCATTAGTTCCTAACTCAGAAATACCCCTAAAATACCCCTAAATTGGTTTCAAATGCTGCTAGTCAAGCAATGTAATACTATATTTTTCAGGTAAAGTGCAATAAGATCTAAAAGGTGAACTACGGGGGAAGGGGTGTCACATTTTTCTCATGAATCTTCTTTCAGTTACCAATAATTGGGATAATCTAGTATATCACATACAATAAACAATTGCTGAATAAACCTTATTTCTATTTTGTTAAATGTAAATTTTGCCTATCATTTTTCAGTTAAAAGTTAAGATCTCTGGAATTTAGGCCTCTTATATATAGAATGAATTAGTTTATTTAGATAAGGAGGTTTGTCAACTGAAATGTAAGGGCCATATCTACAGGGATGGGTGTGTAGCTCAGTAGCACAGCACCTGCCTGGTAAATGCGAGGTCCTAGGTTCAATTCCAAGTTTAAAAAACAAACAAACAAACAAAAACTTGTAATGGCAAAATCTATCCTACCACTTTTTATTTGCTAAATAAAATTTTATTGTAAAACATCCCCATAGTTTACCCTACTGTCAATGGCTACTTTCACAGTACAGTAGCAGAGCAAAAGAGCTGAAAACACATATCCCAAAAAGCCTGAGATATTTGCTATCTCATTTTTACAGAAAAACTGCAGATCCACTTCTACACCAGTAGTTTCAGAACCCCAGTTAATATGTATGGCAAAATTTAAGACATTAATCATGAAATACACATATATACTTTCAAGTGTCCCAACTTGAAAATTTCATAATGAACTGTTCCTATTTTTAAAATTACTTTATCCTGGGCTGGGGATTTAGCTCAGCGGCCTAAGTGCCTGCCTTGCAAGTACGTGCTCGTGAGTTTGATCCCCGGTACCGATTTAAAAAAAAATTTTTTTTATTTTAGCCTATTCTTTTGTTTTAAAAAAAAGTCTCTTATATTTATTAATATTGGCAGTAAACAGCAGTTTTCTCTAATGAGTTTATTGACCAAAACAGAAACAGAATAATCTTGTGTGTCCCCTTATTTCACTTTTACTTTTACTTTTTCTTCATTTTACTTGTCTGTAGACTACTACATTTTACTTGTAGATCTACGAACTACTGGTGAAGACAATATTTAGATTTCTCCTCATTTGTAAAACCCCAACCATAACCTTCATTTAGTTTGTTAATTTTTAATTTTTATTAGTTCATGTTTGTAGTACACTTCCTTATGAGGAGTTGGTACATGTACATACACATATTATCCAAGCAAAAATTTTCATTTTGCTTTTGAAATAGGGTCTCACTGTATACTTCAGGCTGATCCTGAACTCACTATGTAGTCCAGGCTGGCCTCAAATTTATGCTGATCCTCCTGTCTCATCCTCCCAAGTGCTGGGGTTATAGGCGTGCGCCATCATGCCCAGCTTTACACAAATGTATTTCAAACAAATGTGTAAGATCCTAAAAGGGAGGGAAATATTTTAACATCTGCTTTCCACAAGATACCTAGCACAATGTTTGCACATTGCAGATCTTGTGAAAGATGATAAAGACTTTGATTTTTTTTTTTTGCATATGCACAAACACAGAGGTTAAATATTTAGGCTGACACAGAAAAATCATTTGTCCTGTAATATACTCAGAAGAGTTATCTCATTATACAAGCACAGATATGGGATTACATCTCCAGGAAAACAAATCTAACCCAATTTGGAATGTTAAGGAGTTTCCCACCTCCATATAATACAGTAAGTATAATAACTTCCTGATCTCTTGTGTAATGGTGGTGGGGGGGGACTGGGAATCAAATTCAGGACCTTGTGCTTGCCAGGCGGGCACTATACCACTGAGCTATATCCTTGGCTCTTCCTGATCTCTTAAGAGCTGAATGAGATACCCAAGCCTTGTGGAGACTCATGAAAAAAGTGAAAAGATGGAGAGGGAGGGGAAATCATACAGTATAGCTAAACGAAAAAGGACTGTACTGGTTTAAGAAAATGCTGACCAGGACCTTTTACTAGGGCAAATTCTTAATCCCACCTCCCCCGACCCCCATCAACATTACCACCATAATAAATTACATCCCTTTGCCCACAAATTTAAATGTTCCCTCTTGGGCCATCACACCTAGAGCTGACTTTAAAATAATTTCAGTTTCCCTCAGGTATTCTTATATTAATAGACATAATAATATTTTTAAAACACTGATAGGAGAAAATAGAAACATTTACATTAATCAAATGGAATTGACAGTCAAATTTCTTCATAAGTACAGAAATATTCTTAAGGTGAATTCCATGATCACAGTTACAGAACTCTAAGGAAGATAATAATACTCAAGAATTATTTAAGAATTAAACTAGTTTTGGGAATAAAATGGCAGTAAGCTGGACTGAATTATAAAGCTAAAAACTGAGAGCAAAATAACTCTAGGGAGAAACTATGCAATTCACAAACTCCAGCAGGCAAAGAATGAGAGTAAGTCTTGGGCTGCTTTATTTGATTCTGCCAGAAGATGGTCTTCTGCTCCAGAAGAATACTCCTGCATGAGAACAAATTATGATCCTATCTTCACTTCTTAACCTGCTCCCAAGTTAGGACAGACGAGGTCAGAGAGGAAAAGAAAGACTGGAAGAAGAAAGGTAAAAGGAGAGATTTCAAGAAGGAAAATGTTTATGGCAATTGGATAGTAGGACTAGGACAGAATGCTTCAAAATGTTATAGGTGATAGACCAATAATTGATGAAACAAACAAAAAAAAGAATGGAAACTACTGGACCAGAACTTTTCATTATGATAAAAGCACATTAAACTCCTATCAACAGAAAATTAGATAACCCAATGATTCCTTTTTTTAAAAAATGGAATACAATGCAGCTTTTACAACAAATGGAAAGGGCTGGGGATATAGCTCAGTGGCATGGTACCTGCCTGGCAAGCACAAGGTCATAAGTTCAATTCAATTCCTGGTGCAAAAAAAAAAAAAAAAATCTAGAGGTTAAAAATTGAAACATAGGGCCAGGGATTTAGCTCAGTGGCATAAGTGCCTGCCTGGCAAGCATGAGGTCATGAGTTCAATCCCTGGTACCGCAAAAAAAAAAAAAAAAAAAAAAGAAACATAAAATATTGTGAGATTAAAGTTTTAGAATTTTATAAATAGTTACATGCCCATTTGAGATAAAAGAAAAATATGTGTGACAATATTTCTTTAGAGGATGGGAAGGAAGAGAAATTGGCTGTTTCAATTTTGTGGATTCTAACTTAACTTTTTATCATTAACTTGGTTGCTTTCATACTGAAATAAACTTATTTTTAAGATCATCTTCTAATATTAAAGAAACAGTGTTTTATTTTGGATGATATAATCCCATTCATTAGCCATTGGATAACTAAAGAATTCACTTAATTAAAAACCCTATCAAAGGGTACAGACATCAATAATACCTGAACTATATAACTGCATGTCAACACTCTGCTTTTTAATAAAAATGAATAAAAATTATCTATATCTAATGAAAATACAGCTAGCCAAAATGTTATAATATTTTATGTTCAAATCTAAAAATCATTTCCCTACTAGTAAATACATCTATGGTTTCAATGCACAGTGCAACAGTATGAAGAGAAATAAAGCGGCCTTGTACAGATTTATAGTAATATTTTCAATAATACCATTTTCTAGGTTAAAAGTTGATTTACATCAGGGTCTCCAACAGCTTGGACCAGTACAAGTCCTGTTAGGGACCAGGTAGCATAGTAGGAGATAACAGGCAAGAGACAGACAGGCAAACAAGCAAAGCTTTATCTGTTTTTATATCCACTGCTCATGGCTCTCATTACCTTAATTTTCCTCTTTGGTCAGAGGCAGCATTAAAATCTCATAGGAGCAGAACCCTACTATGAGTCTTTTGAAGGATCTTTGTGTGCTATGAATCACCCGGAAATCATCACCCTTTGCTGTTCACAGAAGATCACACAACAGGTGCCTGCTGCCAAAGACTAGAGACCACTCACTTATATGATGTATAAGAAAAGTACACTATAATTTATTCCCACTAATCCCCCAAATCTCTCCAAGACATGGATCTTACCACAGTTTTATAGATGGATGCATTTTGAGAGCATAATGTTAAGTGAAATTAAACAGACACAGAAACTTAAGTATCCCATGTTTCTCTTATATTCTGAGAAACTTAAAATATAAATAAAGGACAAACTAACAGATAGACAATAGGAAACAGGGAAAAGGATCTCTTTTGCAAAAGAGAAAGGGACCAACAGATGGGGAGGATAATAAAAAAGAATTAAGATATATTCTGTAAATGTTTCAACTCCCCCACAAGAAATGTAATCATTATGTACTATAAATATATACCAATAAAAAAATAAAAATTGAGAGAAAGATCTTTGCTCAAAAATTTTTTGGAGCTTAGGAATCACAGATTCCTTAAGTTACACTGTCACCATAGATAATCCAAATTACTGTTCTGAATATACAGAAGTAAAAATACAAACTGAAATCTCTGCTTTTATGAATATTACATCTCAATGGAAAAGAATGGCATTATCAAAACCATGACAGTACTTAGCTATCAATTTGAATGGAATAAGAGTCTCCTGAAAAGGAGACTAGAACATGGGGGTGCTTTACTCATCACTCATCTGGGCTAATCTCCACATGTTCACAGCTGAATGCAGTGTTAGGAGGTGGGGCCCAGTTGGAGGTTGCTGGGAGAGTGCATTTGAAGGTTAAATCTCTAGTTGGCACACTGGCCTTGTACTCTGCTTCTGCCTGCAATTATGTGGACATCATTCCTTAACGAAGCTCTTCTACCATGATGCTTCTGCTTTGAGTTAGCCAACCATGCATGGACAGAGCCCTCTGAAACACTAAGCTTCTCTTCCTTTAAATTATGGGTCTCAGCTATTTTTTTCCAGCAGTGAAAGGCTGACCAGTCAGAACTCTCAGATATAAGGTAAGGGTAAATGTTTAGAGAAAACAAAATCAAAGAAGGGAGATAAAGTATATTTAAACTATCATCAAAGTCCAGTAAAATTCTAGGTAAAGATGGCAGCAGATGTCAGGACATATGGATTCTTTCCAGTAGAACATCAGCTCTTTCAGAAGGTGTCATGAGCTCAATTTATTCCTGTAATACTCTTTCCTTGTAAGTCACCCTCTAAAAATGCAGCTTTTAAGACAGCTATTTCAGTGTTTTATTTTTAAAAATCCTTCTAACCATTAAGTCAATGCTTAACTACCCCACCAAACAAAACAAACTGGCAAAAATTGCCTGACTTGTCCTACTTACCATATGCACTGGGGAAGTCCCCTGGTCCTGGTCCAGGATAAAAAGGACCTGGTCCTGGTGGTTGAACTGGATACTGTTGTGGAGGCCCAACATAAGGAGGACCACTATGACGGTACTAGAAGAAAGAAAGTACAGACATTTATACATAATACAAAGACAGCTTCTTATCATGTTAAATGACATCACAGGAATAGCACAATTACTGAGTCCATTTTGGAGCAGTTGGTTGTGCATAAGAGGTAGAAATATTTTAGCAAGGAAATATATAAATATCTTAAAGTTTTAAGGAAAATGACAAAATGAGTAGATTTATAACCAATTTAAAAGTTTCACACATTACCAAAAAACCACTGCCATCACTCAGTCTCCCTGTTCCTTCTGATGAGAATCTAAATTACTCCCACAGGACTGCTGAACCATCCAAACCTGAGAGATACATTACCTGTGGTATACAGTACTGAGGCCCCTGGGGCACTGGGTACGGCATGGGCAGATGGTTAACCATCATGATGTGCTGATTTGCCTGATACACTGCAGTGGGGGTCTGTGCACCAGGACGAATAGATGGACTGCTGTTAGGGATGGTGGCTCTAGGAGGCTGTATTTGAGGCCTCTGGAAAAACTGGGAAGAGGAGAAAGGATATTTTTTTTTAAACAAAGGGGAATATATACATTTTACTGTCTTTATTATTCTCCTTTTTTCCACTAATAAAAATCAAATCAATCTGAATTACAAATATACATGGAAAGAGAGTAAGTTGACTAATGGCTGGGACCATAAAATATACCATACACTAAGTCAAGTTCTCATCAATGTATCCATACATCTGAAAACAGTAGGGTAGTCTCAACTTTTAAGCCTCAGTTATTTTAAAATTCAAGTCCTACAACATAATCATTAATTTAAAATGTCTACTAAATATAACAAAAGCAGTACATGTTTTCTTTAAAAGTTGTTCTGTTGCATGAACTCCTTTATAAAGAGGTAGTGGCTCATTATCAACTCATTAAAAATTAAAATTAGACACTGAAAAAACTACTACTCAAGGCATTTATAAAATGTGTAAAAAATAAATCTATCTGAACATAAAAATTACCTCATTCCTCTTCCTCTGACTCTTCCCTTTGTTTTTTCTTCTTTCTTTCCTAGTGGTAGGGACTGAACCCAGGGCCTCATCTCATGCATGCTAGACAAGCATTCTACCACTGAGCTACTCCCCAAACCCTGCACAACAACAACGAATTTATCCCAGTCCATTGGGCTAAATAAAAAACATCTGTAGAGTTGGCATGTGCTAAAACCCCATTCTAACCTAACTCTAGCCTTGCTTTCCAGCTCAATTTTTACTAAAAGTAAAATCTAGGCAGGCCTAAGAATTGTCTTGAATAAGCAGAGCTCAAAATTTCTCAAATGGAAACTAGTATCCCTACTCATTTATGGTCCTCAATGCAAAGAATTGAAACAACATACCAATAGCATATTCCCAATACAAAAGTGTATTTATTCAGCATCAAAATCCTTCTCATCTCATTGCAATAATATAAGAGGACAGAGTAATAAAGAGACCATGCAGAACCAGTAGTTTGTTACCTGGATGGGTCTGAATCCTCCCTTCAATTATGAAGCAAGAAAGCAGCAGGAAACAGAAAGAAAGCCAATGGAAAAGCTTACAGATCAGTAGGAAGAGGTAGGGCATAGCATGCAGCTCAACAAAATACCTTTTTATTTAGTAATAGGAGAAGAAAGAAGACTAGAAAATCAGAATGACAATTCTCTACTTGTGAGAATTCAAGCACATGTGAGATTAAAGTTCCAAACACATACAACTAAACATAAATTCAGTGACCATTAAAAAAAAAAAAATCTTCCAATGGTGGCCACAAGTTATAACAGCTTAAAAGCAAATGTCTATTTAGTAGCAATAGTACAACTGGGAGTACTGATGCCTACTTGTGGTTCTCATGGATGTTCATTATATGATCTGGAATTATCCAGGATATCTACAATCTATGTTCCATCTCAATAAAGATAAAAGTTAATAATGAAAATGTCACTTATTATTCTGGGGTTTGCAAAACACAAAGCATAATTATACTTTTCATTATATATCATGTTCTTCATATGATAGAAACCTGCTCTTTGCAATTAATTGAATATATAAGAGGTTAGATACAGGTCTAAACTGGAAAGTTAAAACAATCTTAAAACATGGTCGATTCAGCTCCAACATCTGAAATGTTTTACAGTTCCAGATATGAGTATTGCTACTGGTTCCAATAAAGTCAAGTTTTGATCTTTGGATACACTCAGATCTTATTCTGTCCTACTCTTAAGCCTCAAGATACACCAGATGTATAAGTAACCTGTATCTTGAGCTGAAGAGGGAACTGTGACCTAGTGCCCAAGATTCATGATCATTCAGCCTTCATACAGCACAGCAAATAAAACCCCCTAAAAGTCTAAGCAACAGAGAAGCAATAGAAAGATATAGCAGGAGAATGTGGTAAATGGGGGAGCCCAATGAGGGATACCACACAGAAGAGCTAATGTAGAAGAGCTAATGTAGAGCTAATGTAGAAAACAGCATAAGAGGCAAAGTTGATATACCAGGAACGTAGCATGGGCCAAAACTATAGCAACAGTCTCATAGTTATCTCTACTGAGATAACTCTGACAGACACAAAATTTTTGATGGTCATAAATAGAAACAATGAAATAGTACTACTACCATTACTGGACTGTGTTTCTTTTAGTTACATGGTACAATCTCTTATTTTATAAATGCATGTTTATAGCATTTTTATAACATGATTAATAAACCAGGAGCCATGAAAATGCTGAAGACCTCAAGGAGAGGAGTCACGTATCTATTAAAAGTTATAGGACCTTACTAGATGTCAAGCACAAGAGTATAAAAATTGTTTTCCATCAACTCTGCAAGGCAACCAAGCCAACTATGTCACACAGACAAAATTGATAATCTATTTTGGTTATATTACAATCAAACTCTGTCAAAGCACTCACGTTATCAGAAGAGACAAGATGTTACAGGAGTGGCAAAGGGAGAAGAGAAAAAAATGAACCCATTCACTTATGTAGAGTAAAAAAATTAGATACAGGCAATGTTTTCCACAGTTTTAACACTCAGGAAGTCTGAGTCTGATTAAGTGAAGATATCACTTAATCACTATATTCAAAGTATTCTGATGGATTCTTAACCAGCTTACCCAGAATAATTAAGGTTATATCTTATTAAAGGAGGTTTCTGAATGATATACAACTATTGACTTCAGTGATTTCAAAGCAAAAACTATTTCTAATGATACTCCCAAATAATGTATAGCTGAGCCAATAAAACACAAAATTTGTGGTTATATAGTATTGAGATATATATGTACGGCAAGATTGCAGCTTTCAGGCTAGGTAGAAAAGTATTTATACAGCCACATTAAGTAACAACCGTGAAATTTTACATAGCACTTACTAGCTATTAGGCAACACTCCAAGTATTTTTTAAAATTAGCACATTTGTGATACCTAATGAACTAAGCGTGTTTGTTTGTTTGTTTGATCTAAGCTCATCTCAGAGTAAACCTATAAGGGAAGTACTATTATTAATATCCTATTAGATATATGTAGAAATTGAAAGGGAGATAAATAAGTTGCTGAAGGTCTCCTGTCTGTACTTTAACTATAGTCAGATTCTATACTTTTTGCTTCTATTGGTACTGGGAATAAAACCCAGGGCCTTCAATGAGCTAACAGGCAAGTGCTCTACCACTAAACTCCATGCCCAACCCTCTACATACATACTACATTATTCATGAAAGGGAAAGTCACCATAAAAGACGGGAAAAGGCACATAGCCATTAATTCTCTTTAAAACATGCTTGCCACCACTAAACACTTACCCCATCATTCCTGCCAGTTTCTGAAGCAATTCTGGAAGTCTTTTTTCATGTCTTTAGTTGAACTGTTGTTAAGACTGTTCAGTGTCCTGAACTGATTTAAAATGTTTAACTTTCATGGTCATTTTGACTTTGGGGAAGAATTCAGCAGTCACATGCTGCCATAGCTGGTAAGTAAGGTGGACAAGCATACTCTATAATGTTTTAAGAGCCTGCCTTTAAATTGGATAGCAGTCATCACTATATTTTTTATCACACCTTGTAAAAGATATTCACAAAAGAGGGCTTCTAGAACTGCTTCAGAAAGTGGCAAGAATGATGGCATAAGTATGTTTGAAGGGGGAATATTTTGAGAGACATAAACAGTAATGCCTTTTACTGTCACAACTTTTTAAAACATTCACTGTACATTTCTATCATATCTCAAATAAGAGAAGGTCAGCCTGAAGAATTCACTCTAAAAATTGATGTGATGTGTCAGAACTTTTATTCAAGTATTCCCTCAATTGTCACTGACTTCCCATTTCATTGGTTACTTCACAAAATTCCATTTATGATTCAATAAAATATTTTTTCTACAATCATAAGTTATTGACCTTTCAAAGTAACTGAAAATTATTCGTAGGAATTTCACATCTTTGATATACCATTTTATAACCTAATTTTGCTCAATTTCACTACATTAACATTTTTATAATGATATGGTATGAGACTTTTTTTCCTCCTACAAGTATAACATGACACACACACATACTTTTTTATGTCTAGAAAAACTGCAATGGCTGGAAATGCAAAGAAATAGAGATGGGTTCTTCTTTTTGTACTCCTTCCTAAGCTTTCAATGGCAAATGAAGATTTCAACTTAATAATGGTAAAAAAAAATTCAAATTCTCAGATGGGTAAGGCATAAAACACAATTTAAAGAAATGTACAAATATGTTTTCCCAAAAGGCCTAAAATCCTTTTGAATCCCTTTTCAAAATCAACTTAAGAGTCAAATAGTCATGGCTGGTAGAACAGCATAGTCTATTTAGTCTATCTATCCAAAGTTTAAGTGTCTTCTACATCATGGCCCTGTGGTTGGTTGTGAAAATTTGGCAATTAAATACAAAGCTCTGCTTCATAGCTAAATGGGGTTTTGACATGCAAAAGTCTTTCTATTGGCACCAACTTTTCTCTCTGTATGCACTCATTTAACATCTACCCCTAAAACAACATTGAAGTCATATCATTTGCCATTAAGAAGTCTCTTAAATTATCTGAAGATTGCTATCACTGTTAAGTTTTGTACTATTATCTCTTTTTTGTTCCAAGTTCATTCTTTCTTCCCCCTTATACTGCATCTCTCTAATCAAGACCTTGAACACTCTGACTGCTGGCTTTTTTCTAAAACTGGTCCAAAACTTTCAAAGCCTCATCAGAGAACCAAAAAAATATCTAGGTGGGTTCTACTCAGAATGTTCTTGGTATTTACTCAAAAAGTATTTGTTGAGCTGGAATGCAGCTGAGTTGTAGCGTACTTGCCTAGCATGTGCAAGGCCCTCAGTTGAATCTCTAGTACCACGCAACAGAAAGAGATAAAATGAAAAAGGATAAAAGATAAAAGGATAAAAAGATAAAAGGAGGGAAGAAGAGAGACGGACAAGGAAAATAAAAGTGTTTCTAAAAGAAAGGGAGATATATCAATTTTATTACTGCCAATTATGATTCATTAATGAAATTAATCACAGGAACTGTTTTGTCAATCACATTTTATTACTAACTGGTGCTGAATTATAATCATTAAAAACCTTAAAATATTCTTTATATGTAATTTGGCACTAAGTCATGTTCTTCATTTCTGTACATATTCTTATAGCATGGTTTTAGAAATCATATATGAATCCTTTACTGTTCCTTTAAAACTATTTCTAGTGAATTCAACCTATCAATTTAGACTGTACAGATTTTTTACTACAATTATACTATGAAATATTAAACTACATGACCGTTAGAACATTTGAGAAGTTTGTCATTTGTCCAAGTCACTAGTTAAAATGTTGAAAGGGGCTAGAGAAGAATGCACAACCTAAAGAATCATCTTGTAATTTTAGGTCAATATGTTTTAAGTCTTTTGTTAATGGCTTATAAATATGTTGGGAGAATGGCAGACTAAGGTGACAGCACTCATTTAGGTAGTATCTAGGCAGATCCAAAAAGCTAGGGATACATTTAAAGCACAAACTGAACTTAGTATATTTGTGGTTGCCTACTTCCCCAGAAACACTGCAGAAGCCAGAGGAAAATGTTTCCTCTTAGAAAAATCTTCTAAAGATGCAGTAATTCATGCCATTACCCAAAGCTTGATGACCAAGATGCTACTAATTATAATGCATCATTTTTCTTAACTTTGCTCACTGAAAATAGCAAAAGACAAAACACATCTCTAACAAACTACAACAAAAAAAATTATTTTGAAAACCACCTATTCATTTTTGACAACTAGAAAAAGCCTATTCATTCACATTAATTCTTTCTTTATGGAAAAACTCAAGTACTTATTAATTTTCAAAGGAATAAAAGAGTATCAAAAGTATGCTTTCTGAAATCCCAAGCCTCAACTAATATATATTTCAGCCTGTTGAAAGATAAGACAGTAAAATCTTCAATTATGAACTTTTTCTATCTTTAAAAGTCTGAAGAACTGTCCAATGAAAGTGCTATGATTCTCTGACAAATTACAAAGGAGAAGCACTGAAGAGCCCACATAATAGAGTATTACCTAGGTTATCAACCCAATATACCTGATTCACAACAACTTATAAAGCTGGTTATCCCATTCTAAAGTTTTTATAATATTATATAATTTAGGTGTCACTAAGAATCAAAAAGTGAAAGCCTAGAACTGAGTGATCCAATACAGTACCCACTAGCCATATCTGACAACTTAAATTAAAAATTTTAGTCTTCACCTGCACTACCCACAACTCAGGCTCAACAACCACACGTGACTGGAAGCTACAGTAGTGAACAGTACAGATTCAGAACATTTCCATCCTCACAGAAAGTTCTACAACACAGTACTACCTCGGGGGTTATGTTCAATGGACGGAAAAATGTCTTAAATTCTGTCAGTATCAAGGGTTTTGTTAAGATTATAATAAAGAAATGGGAAGTGAACAACCTTGTTGTGTAACAGTTCATGCATAGCTAAAAACAGCCTGGGAAAAGGGAAAAGGCATGCTATCTCACTGCTAAAGAAAACTGCTACCTACCAAGAATCTATTACGTGGCAGGGAGTATGACATGCTAGGTACTTTAAACCCTCTAACACTCATGGGAAATAGAGGCTGCATTATAGTCAGGGGTTGCAAGGAGAATCATTACATACAGGACACAAATTTTATAGTATTATCTATAATGATCACCCAGAGTTAAATACAAGAAAGTACAGGAAATCTATTCACATATTAGAAAACCAGCTGAGGGCCTGGATCCCACAACAATGTCCTACATGAGTCCAGTTGAAGACCTACAGAACCATGAAAATGCCTCCAATGAGTCCAACTGGAGGCCTAACGTCCACGACAATGACTCATTGAAGTCTGTTTTACGGATCTGCGCTGCAAAGTCCAAAAGGTCAGCATTGGAAACTAGAAAGTCTATGCCAGCAGGGTGAAGGATCTGTGCCAGTAGGTTGAGGGCTCTACACTGGAACCAAGTAGCAACATTCAAAATAAGGAACAGGGCTACCTTGAAAAGTACCACAGCCATCTTCAGTGACAATGAGGTCCCAAGCTCCTCTGTTGATAAGAATAGCCAAGTATGTATCATGAAGCTAGCATGACAAACTTCTGGAGATTAAACAGCATACATTTTCCCCTCTGGAGCCAGGAAGTGATGCTCAAAGTAAAGACTGCAGCCATTCTCAGCAACAAAGTCCCAAGCTCAGGACACTGTCAAGACAGCCAGCATAACAAGCCCTTCCAGGAGTACCAATGCCACTAAACAACAACACTTAGGAGAACCCACGATGCTATGCTCTTCTCCACATCTCTTTCTTATGCTGGCAACTTTCCTCAAATTACCCATCTACACGCAACACCACGCTGATTCAATTTAGCTGGTGTTAAGTTGACCACCAGTCTTTAATCTGTAACTGGCTGTTACTATCACTTCTCAATATTATATCATTTGTGAGCATATTTTACCATTTTGGACATAAGAAAGCTGAGGTTCAAGGATAATTTGTAGTATAGATGAACCTGAATCCTGGTTTTGCTCACTAGCAAGATTCATTTTTCTTCACTACCTCTGCCACCACCCTACAACTCCTAAGGAATAAAACACTAGATAAAACTGCCTACCACTGTCCTTACCAAGCTCTCAATTCTGCTCATAAGACTGTTCAGAGCTGGGTGCAGTGGTACACACTCTGTAATCCCAGCACTTGGGAGGCTAAAGCAGGAGGGTCGTTGCAAATTTGAGACCAACCA